>CAXITT010000523.1:70788-95563 GCA_964033795.1 Lymnaea stagnalis | reverse complement strand
ATGAAAGAAATGAAAGAAATGAAAGAAATGAAAGAAATGAAAGAAATGAAAGAAATGAAAGAAATGAAAGAAATGAAAGAAATGAAAGAAATGAAAGAAATGAAAGAAATGAAAGAAATGAAAGAAATGAAAGAAATTAAAGAAATTAAAGAAATTAAAGAAATTAAAGAAATTAAAGAAATTAAAGAAACTCTGATCTTAACATCACACAGAGACATGTACGAAAGCTTTTTTTTTTTTTAAATTAAAAAGGTGCAGTGACGACAAAAGAGATGCTAGAGGAAATAGGTTCCCTGACCTGAATCTGTTGACCAATTAATTTGTTTTTGTTACCACTTAGAAAAGTTGTTTCATCATTTTTATTTAAACTATATTGCTGTTAAAATATTTTATAAATAAATGGGGGATTTTAATCAGTCAAAAAGCAAAGTCCCTCCTACAAAGACGCCCATGGGATCTCAGGGTTTATGTAAGATTCAACTGGACACTATTGTCCATGTAAAAAATGTCCATGGTTAACCAAGTGGTTATTTTTTCATGCAAAAGTAGCCCTCCCATAAATCTCCCTTCTTTCTTATCCACCCCGTTCCCTTTAATCTGCTGTACAGTTAAGAATGGGACGAATAGAACAGAGGAGACGACGTCAGATTTCGTTAATATTGCCCAAAGGTTTCTTTCAGTGGTCTTTACTTTTTTTAGCCCCCATTGGCGACCCTACTTACTTATGCCTTTTACACCGTCTGGGGTATTGGCCGTCTACAATAATGTTTCATTCATCTCGGTCCTGTGCTTTCCTTTCCAGTTGCTTCCAGGTGTATCCCACACTTTGTATGTCTGCGTCTAGCTGGTGTCTCCATGTATCCCATGCTTTGTATGTCTGCGTCCAGCTAGTGTCTCCATGTACCCCATACTTTGTATGTCTGCGTCCAGCTGGTGTCTCCATGTACCCCATACTTTGTATGTCTGCGCCTAGCTGGTGTCTCCAAGTACCCATACTTTGTATGTCTGCGTCTAGCTGGTGTCTCCATGTACCCCATACTTTGTATGTCTGCGTCTAGCTTGTGTCTCCATGTACCCCATACTTTGTATGTCTGCGTCTAGCTGGCGTCTCCATGTACCCCTAACTTTGTATGTATGCGTCTAGCTGGCGTCTTCATGTGCCCCATACTTTGTATATCTGCGTCTAGCTGGTGTCTCCATACTTTGTATGTCTGCGTCTTGTTGGCGTTTCCATGTGCCCCATACTTTGTATGTCTGCGTCTAGCTGGTGTCTCCATGTACCCCATACTTTGTATATCTGCCTCTAGCTGGCGTCTCCATGTACCCCATACTTTGTATGTCTGCGTCTAGCTGGTGTCTCCAAGTACCGCATACTTTCTATGTATGCGTCTAGCTGGTGTCTCCATGTACCCTGTATGTACCCATGTATCTGTGGTGTCTCCATACTTTGTATGTCTGCGTCTAGCTGGCGTCTCCATGTACCCCATACTTTGTATGTCTGCGTCTAGCTGGCGTCTCCATGTACCCCATACTTTGTATGTCGGCGTCTAGCTGGTGTCTCCATGTACCCCATACTTTGTATGTCTGCGTCTAGCTGGTGTCTCCATGTACCCTATACTTTATATGTCTGCGTCTAGCTGGCGTCTCCATGTACCCCATACTTTGTATCTCTGTGTCTAGCTGGCGTCTCCATGTACCCATACTTTGTATGTCTGCGTCAAGCTGGTGTCTCCATGCAACCCATACTTTGTATGTCTGCGTCTAGCTGGTGTCTCCACGTATCCCATACTTTGTATGTCTGCGTCTAGCTGGTGTCTCCATGTAACCCATACTTTGTATGTCTGTGTCTAGCTGGTGTCTCCATGTATCCCATACTTTGTATGTCTGCGTCTAGCTGGTGTCTCCATGTAACCCATACTTTGTATGTCTGCGTCTAGCTGGTGTCTCCATGTATCCCATACGTTGTATGTCTGCGTCTAGCTGGTGTCTCCATGTTTTTGACAGGAGGGTCCTTGGCTCTTAGCCTTCCAGTTTAACCTGACTTTTGCCGCCAGGTTTCATAACTCTTCTGTGTGCAGAAGAGCCCTCACTCACCAGGACTGAAATTTTTTGGTTTTTGTCTTCTAGTTGATGTATCTGTTGAAGTTGGGTTTATTACGGGTGATGTAGATGGCATCACGTTATCCTGCCTCCAATTTGAACCCGGGCTTTGACCCGACCCTGGCAGTGTCGGCTACCCTACAAGCGTGCTTTATTTCTCTAAGTTTGTTTGGTACTTTGAGTTCGTATATAAAAAGATGTCAGCTTCGCGCGGTCCTAGTGTTTCATTTTATTTTTAGAAAATATATCAACGAAATTTTGTTTTCTTTACAGGTAAATTCATTGAAGTATTTCTTCTTGTTTGTAGATTCAAAATTGGATCTGTTTTTATATTGTATCGTATGTTTTAGTTTTAATTAAGCTTCCATACTAAGAGATTAAATGCATACACCAGGTTTAGACCATTCGTGAAATATTTATATTTTATGTTATCTTTAAGTACAAAATAACCTTTCTTTTCTTTAACTGAAGAATCATGTCTTTCGTATCTGCAACCAGCTGCTACTAGCAGACGAACCGATCAGAATGTCAGGTTCGGTGACCAACAGCCAGTTCTGGATCACAGACGACGGGGCGATCCTCGAGGTGGATGAAATTTCTGGCCAGTTTTACAGCACGATCTACTTTAAAATCAAGTTGAAAAGACGACCCGCTTACCTGGCCATGACGTGAGTAGAAACTAAACAGTTTTTGGAAGCGTTCGCCATTGACGACTTGATCTGCTCAGTGTAGTGTCCAGGGTCTGTTATAAGCAGTGTCTACGCTGTGCGTTAGGTAAAGATTGTATTTCTGCTTCATGAATTACAAAAGGAATCCCAAATATGCCCATGCACCATGCATGAGCAGAGCCGGGCGAAGTCAGAAGCATAGGGAGTGTCTGCCCGGGTCCTATGTTAAGAGGGACTTTGAGTGTCTGCCCGGGTCCTATCTTAAGAGGGACTTTGAGTGTCAGCCCGGGTCCTATCGTAAGAGGGACTTTGTCCATGACACAGTTTTTGTTTGCCACGGCACTGAGCATGAGTCTGACATGAAATGGTTGGTGGAAATTAATAAAGACAATTAAATGACACTTTTTAGGCGATGGCCACACAAAAATCCATGTTTTTTTTTACAAAATAAATTAATGGGTTTTTTTTTCATCATGAATAACTTTTATCAAAGTCACTAAATTTTTGTTTTCATTTAAGTCAATCAAAAAAGTTTTTTAAAAATTAAAAATTATCCAGACTTACTTCGCTTATGTATATTACCTGGCTGATTTCTTTGTCAAAACTTATCATGGGATGAAAATATTAGAGGAATGTGCATGACGATATAAGACGGAAATAATGGGTACCAAGCCTGACTGCAAATGTGTGACAGCAATGATGGAGAATAAATAATTAAGTACTGGAGAGGTGGGTTGAATATTTTGAGGGCATACTAAATGCAGACAAGGGACAAAATGAAGATTATCAACCACCACATGGAGGACCAGACCATTTAATAAACTCCTCAACCTTGTATGAAACTACAGAAGTAATCAATCCTATAATTAAAAAAAAAAAGACAAAGCCCTTGGAGTAGGCCTCATCACAACAGACCTTATCACAACAGACCTTATCAAAGAGAGAGTGAGAGAACTACTTAATCAGACACATAAACTTATAACTACAATTTGGCAAGAAAAGAAAATTCCAAGAGAATGGGGAACATCACTAATAACCCCAATACAGTAGAAAGGTTCCAAACTTCAGTGTACAAACTACAGAGGAATCTCCTATAACATATTATAATACAAAATGCTGACAAAACTAATTGCCAAAAGACTACAACCGTAGACTAAAGAAAAACTAGGTGATTACTAAATGTGGCTTCAGACAAAACAGATCAATGACTAATCAGATTTTCATCATCAGATGCCTATTATAGAAAAGTTATGAAAATAATATCCCAGGTAACCAACTCTGTGTGGACTAAAAAATGGCCTATGCAGCATCAAACAAAAATATCCATATGAAACTGCAGGAGTTTGGCATGCCCAACAAACTGACAAGAGTGATACATCAAACATTGAACAACTCAAGCAAAATCAAGTTTCGGCGAGAAAATGCAAGGGAATTTCAGATTAGACAAGGCCTATGATTTGGAGACTCACTGCCTGGTTTGCTATTTAACTTAACGTTAGAGAGAGCTATTCGAAACATACAAAATGATACCTGATGAAAAATTAAAGGGTACTTTTTGAGGGAAAACCAAGTCCCAGTACCAAAAGGCACTCTCTACAACAAACCCCTTCAGTACCTTGCATATGCAGATGTCATAGCATTGTTAAGGAAAAGTAGCAAAAATAAATTAAAAGATGTTACTGAATGAGAAAACGAATCATTACAAGCAGGGCTGCAAGATAACAACAAGAAAAATATTACTATGTTAATAGAAGAACAGAAAGATTCAACTATAAAAATTAGAAGCTAAACTTTTGAAAAATTTAAGCAAATCAATTTAAACATATAGGATACTTAATAAATGAAAGAAATGATTTACTATGAGAAAAAAGGAAAGAAATAAATAAAGAAAGAATATCTGACGGAAACAGCATACTTATTTAGACAGAATATACACCTAAGTAAAATCATTTTAAGAAAAACAAAGAAAGCTATACATAAAACTTTAATAAGACCACTTGTAACATGCGCAATATATATATATATATATATATATATATGTGTGTGTGTGTGTGTGTGAATATAAAGGTTAAAAGTTTGAATTTTTTTTTTTTCTTTGGGGGGAAGCGAGTATTATATTAATCAATAAAGAGCCACGGGTATGGTGGAGGACTGTCAGTGGGACTTTTTTTTAAAAAAGAGGCAGTAAAAAACACATAAAAAAAATCATTTTAAAAAAAAAAAAGAAAGCTATACATAAAACTTTAAAAAGAACACATGAAACATGCGCAATATATATATATATATATATATATATATATGTGTGTGTGTGTGTGTGTGAATATAAAGGTTAAAAGTTTGAATTTTTTTTTTTGCTTTAGGGGGAAGCGAGTATTATATTAATCAATAAAGAGCCACGGGTATGGTGTAGGACTGTCAGTGGGACTATTTTTTAAAAAAGCGGCAGGTAGGGTGTAGGACTGTCTGTAGGCCTATTGTTTAAAGGATGGATTATAATATTGAAAATCAGAAGTTTTAGTAACACATGGACCTACCAGGTATTTTCTCAAATACCTGGACCCTGTTTTAAAAAAAAACCTCCATATGGTTAAGCCCTGTATTGGGATCCCACGCTACGCTCTGTGGGTTAGGAAGAATGTCAAATGAGAGAAGAGTGAAGAGAATGTACCACCGAAACCCCAGTGGCAAACGGCTTAAAGGCAGACCTGGGCTTTGAAAGATGGATGAATCAGCTGGGAATAAAAGCAGGGGGAAAAAAAAACCATTAAAAAAGCTCTGAGTGGAAGGGGGTGATGGGGCAGGCCTAAGACCTTCATTCGCTGTAGAGCCACAGGAAGGGATAGAAATAGATCAATAAAAATAAACGACAAAACATAAGCTTTTAGCGGCACTGTCTCTAACAGATATTTAATCTTGTAATCAAACTTGCCTCATCTAACATCTGTTGTACAACCCACGCCTCGACCCCCCCCGCACCGCCAGCCTCCTGACCCCGGTGACGCTCCTGGCTGTCCTGTGTGTCGTGTCTTTTCTGCTGACACCGGAGGAGCCGGAGAAGGTGTCAATGTCCATCACAGTTCTGTTGTCATTCACGGTGTTTCTAGGCGTCATTGACACTGACCTGCCGGAGACCTCGGACAACATGTCATTGATTGGTGAGTTGTTCATTTGAATCAATTTTAACTCTAGAATCTTCTTCTATATCTTAAGGGCCCACGATCAATTTATTGATCATTTTGGCTCCTATGCATGTAGATGGGATTTGCAATGTTTCTGTTACTGGTGGTGATGAGGAAATTATGCACTAGGGGTTTGAAGGCTTGAGGCAATAGACACAAATGTGTCTAGTGTTGTCGCCTCAACTGTTCCTTTTGAAAGATGGTTCCAGTCCCTGATTGTCTTGGGCAGGAATGAGCTGCTCCTATACTGACCAGGGGTCTCGAACTCGCTGCCCACGAGCCATTTTGGGCCCGCAAGACGATATTTTCTTGCCGGCTAGATGACAACAAAGTTTAGTGTTAATGCGGCCCGCGAGTTTTCCCCATTCTCGTATCTATAATGCGTCCCTCTGCGACGTTTTCAGTCGAATCTAACCGACTAGTCTACTTCTGATTTTTATCATGTTTGTATAGATTTGGACGTTGCTTATAATGGTAAAACACGTTTTAAAATCGACTAAAGTTTTTATTTTATGAGACAAACATGGAAAAGTGCAGTTTTGAGAAAAGTTTTAAGATTCAATTAGTGGGTAATGCACAATCAGTGTGTAAATCATAGCAACCTGACACAGTATAAAAGAATCCCTATTAAAATTGCCGCTAATGTTTACGAATGAGGGAAATTCCGAGCCTGCCATCTTGGTCCCTTTGAAAATAGGATTAGTCAAAAATGACTTTTCTACGATAAAAATCAAAATTCATTCTCCTTACAATAGCTCATTCCTTCGCATGAATAATTAATAAATATTGCCTGCTCATCCCAACTGTTCGAACACGTTTTATCATTTAAAGCCTTCATGGAGAAGGATGGGCTGGTTTTTCCTGTACTAAGTGATCCCAAATGGCTCATGGACTTGGCATTTCTTGTTGACATTACACAGGAGCTGAATGTACTCAACAAGAAGTTACAAGACCAAGTGTAACTTGTCATTGTTGCCTATGACAATGTCAGGGCATTCTGCACGAAACCTGTGTCATGGTTCTTTTATTTCTCTGCCGTTTCCCAACATGCAATGTACTCATGAACACGGGAACACCCTTCAGTAGTAAGTATACTGATGCCATTGCAAAGCTACGGGAAGAATTTGATCACATGTTTTTAGACTCAATAACACACAGAGCCACTTTTCAACTTTTTGCTGACCGTTTCTCCTTTAATGTGGAAGACACCCCCCCCCCAACTTCTTTGTGCTTCAAATGGAGCTGATTGATCTTCAGTGCAATTCTAACTTTAGGGAAGGGAATGACATAAAACAGAAGAGCTTGGGCAATTTAGGAGGCATTGCCGTCCACCTTCCCAGTGATTTCCGGATTGTTCAAGTAGATCATGTGCCTTTTTTGGAGTATCTATCTGTGTGAAAAGCTCTTTGCCACTATGAACTTTGAGTAAATGTTCAGGGCCAAATTTACTGATGAGCATCTTTGAAGAGATACTGAGGGTCTCAGTTGTTTCCTCACTCAGGCCAAAGTGGCTCAGCTGTGTAAGAAGACGCGCTTCCAAGTCTCTGGCAACAAGGATTAGGAGGAAGAAAGTGAAGCCTAGTTCTTGAGGTCCCTTAATCTTTTTATGTGTTATTAATAAAGATTGAGCAGATGGTAACAGTTGTACTTTGTTGAATTAGTAGTTGCTTTTTTGTTGAATATTTGATGCGGCCCAGACTCACTCAGACTCTACCTCCTGCGGCCCCCGGATGAATTGAGTTTGAGACCCCTGATATATAGATGATATTTATGTAAGCACCAAAGTAACATATTTACCATTTTTATATATCATGTGTAATGAATGAATATGTAAAGTTGATATTTAATCATTACGGATTATCATTTATCTTATGGCTCCCAAGACTACAAGGGATATTCGATAAGTATCATTGGATAAGATATTTATTGGACGTTTATAGTTGATTACACCTGTATCTCTTTTAAATAGTATGCTTCTGGTGTGACTCGTGGACTGCTTCCTAATGGACTGCTTCCTAATCAGCGAATTTGTTATTGCGAGTATATTACAAATCATTCTAAATATTTGAGATAAAGTATGGTTCAATAAGGAGTTCACTGGCGCGTAAAATATAATTCCCGATAACTACGCTAAATGATATTTTTTTATATAACTGCGTTTGGCGCGTAATATTTTTTTTTTTTTTTTTTTTTAAAACGAAATCGTCTCAATGTAAGTATGGTGTAAAAGATTTTCGGTTTAAAAGTGGTTGCGACTTCAGAATATTAATGTAGTTCATGAGCGTAAAATAAAAAGTGTTTTTTTTTTATTTTTTTTGTTTTTTTGTTTATTTTTTTTTTTTTTTTTTTTTGAAAACGAAATCGTCTCAATGTAAGTATGGTGTAAAAGATATTCGGTTTAAAAGTGGTTGCGACATCAGAATATTAATGTAGTTCATGAGCGTAAAATAAAAAGTGTGCTGTGACGTATCATCGACGAAGGGGTGTAGCAAAAATTAGGATACTTAAAAGTGCGTTACTTGAGTTAATTTTTTTTTTCAAGTAACTTTAGCAGATGGGAAGTTCATGCATTGCTGTCGCCAATCTTTGTCAGGCTATATCTAGTATATTATGTTCATTTATATATACACACATTCTGCTGGGTAACATTTCAATGTGCGGCTGTTAACTAGAGGACCCTACAAATCTCATTTCGCAATATATCCAAATTAATTTTCGGCTAGAAATATTCTATTTCACCCCTTCCTTCCCAGTTGTGTACGTGGACACGTTGCTCCTCTTGTCCTTCCTGTCCGTGGCTGGCAATGCCGTGGTCATCGTTATACACAGACGAGATCTCAGGACGGCCGAAGACCATCTGGACATTGGGAGACCTCATCAACAAACATCCTACCGAAACGGAGAAGTACTGTTGAAAAGGGCAGATAACTTTACGCATCCTCTCCCCTTGACCGCTGATCTGGACGACAGTAGCGCCGGGAAAGGTCAAGTCAAGAATGGTGGCGATTGTTCAGTGAGCGATGACCAGCCGTCCATAGAGTCACCCAAGAGAACCCGGGCTGAAAAACTGAACACATTTTTTCTTATATTTAACATTGTCGCACTGGTGATCATCATTTTTGTTATAGGGGCTTTAATCATGAAATAGATAGGGCGATTTTTTTTTTGTTAAATAATTGTTTGAGACAATACTAAATGAAGTGTTAGGGGATCTCCATATATTAAGTTTACACTTAGCGGATAGGGGGTTGTTGATTTTGGAGGCTTTGGTTATGGGTTTATTTGGCGAGCTGGGCAGGGGGTCCTTGTTATATTGTGTACGTACATTTATCCACAAATTATGCAATAGTTACCCCAAAACTTTCTAGTGCTACAGGATGGGGGCAGAAGGATGGGGTTGAATTTGCATTAAATGTTTTTCACTTACTTTTGCCTCAAGAAAGTTATTATTTATTTATTATTATCACAGTGGTCTTAAATAGTACGGTACCCCAGCCTAGGGTTGGGCTCACCGCACTGCACTTAAAAATATTAACAAACATAATCATGACATTAAAAAAGGACATACATTTATTTAATTGAAAAAAGCTGTATAAAAACAATATATATATATGGCATCTTTCCGTCTGCGGGAGACGATAGATTATCTTTAATGCTTGCAGCTCTTGGTGTGGCTGGTGAGACCAATCCTCGAATGGCAGTCTCTGTTACATTTCCCACACAGGAATGCGGTGGAGCAGTATTTACGAAGTCTTCCTCCTCGCTCTTTTTGCAGCTGTTTCTGCCCTGTTTTGATCCTCGGCATGTAGTGATCCTGCCTTCACGATGCCCCGCCATGAGGATCGATCCTCTGCCAACTCCTCCCAGTTTGAGATGTCGATGTTAGAGGACTTCATGTCTCTTTTGCATATGTCTAAGTATCTCAGACGAGGCCGTCCAACTGACCTTTTCCCTGTCGCCAGCTCGCTGTATAGCACGTCCTTTGGTATGCGACTAGATTGCATTCGCTCGACGTTTCCAAGCCAGCGGAGGCGTCTTTGGATTAACACGACTGGGACGCTACACATGTTTGTTTGGGACAGGACATCCGTGTTGGGGACTTTGTCTTGCCATTTAATGTCGAGGATGTGGCGCAGGCATCTGAGGTGGAAGCCATTGAGCCTTCTTTCGTGTTTAGAGTATGTGGTCCACGACTCGCATCCATACAGAAGTGTGCTCAGTACGCAGGCCTGGTACACATGCAGCTTAATTCTTGTTGTTAGTTTGGCGTTTGACCAGACTCTTTTCTTCAGTCTGGCCATAACAGTTGCGGCCTTCCCTATCCTCCCACTTATCTCATTCTCCATTGAGAGGGTGCTCGACATGTTGGATCCCAGATATGTGAATCTGTAAACAGTATCCAAGTCGTAGTCGTCGATGGCGATAGTGGGGAGGGAGTCAGCGCCCCGTGCCATAATGTTAGTTTTCTATAGGCTAATTGTCAGGCCAAACTCTTTGCAGGCAGCGGATAGGCTGGATACGAGGCTCTGCAGGCCGTCTGCTGTGTGAGATACCAAAGCAGCATATATATATAAATGTATATAATAATAATAATAAGACGTCTTATATAGCGCGGTACCTAGGGCTGGGCTCACCGCGCTGTACATAATTTTTTTTTTCAAAAGAGACATAATCATGACATTAAAATAAAATATATTTATGAAAAAAAGAACAGCAATGTATATTCACCCACCCCACCACATAACTTTTACCAGACAAACCATGAATGCAGCCAGCAAGATCATTTATCGGTCAGAGGAGGGGAATCCATCGGGGTAGTATAATTTAAAAAGATATGTTTTTAGTGCAGTTTTGAAGGCCTGGGTGGTTGGTGTATTGCGTATGTTTAGTGGCAAAGAATTCCATTGTTTGGGGGCGCAGAAAGAGAAAGATCGTTCACCATATGTTTTAGTGTGTGTCTTGGGAACGGACAGAATACGCGTGTCTGCAGAGGAGCGAAGCTGTCGAGGGCGTGAATAGACAGAAAGAAGTTCGGTTAGACAGGAAGGGCAGGAATCCAAGAAAAAGTTGTGACAGAGAACAGACAACTTGTAGTCGATGCGTGCCTGTATAGGTAGCCAATGAAGGGAATGGAGTAGTGGAGTGACGTGATCACGTTTTTTTTGCCATTAAAACTAGCCTAGCAGCTGAGTTTTGAATTTTCTGCAGTTTTTCTATGCAGTGTTTTGGTGAACCTGACAGAAGAGAGTTGCAATAGTCAAGACGAGAGAGAACAAGAGCACAGACTAGAGTTTTTGTAGCGCTATATATATATATTCAATCCACCAACCCCAGAACTAATGACATGTCAAGCCATGAACAAAACCCACAAGCATCGTTTATCGGCCAGAGGTGGTGGGAATCAGTGGGTATCGTAGAGTTTGAAGAGATGTATCTTGAGTGCAGGTTTGAAGAGATGTGTCTTGAGCGCAGGTTTGAAGAGATGTGTCTTGAGTGCAGGTTTGAAGAGATGTGTCTTGAGTGCAGGTTTGAAGAGATGTGTCTTGAGCGCAGGTTTGAAGAGATGTGTCTTGAGTGCAGGTTTGAAGAGATGTGTCTTGAGTGCAGGTTTGAAGAGATGTGTCTTGAGTGCAGGTTTGAAGAGATGTGTCTTGAGTACAGGTTTGAAGAGATGTGTCTTGAGTGCAGGTTTGAAGAGATGTGTCTTGAGTGCAGGTTTGAAGAGATGTGTCTTGAGTGCAGGTTTGAAGAGATGTGTCTTGAGCGCAGATTTTAAAAGATGTGTCTTGAGTGCAGGTTTGATGGCAAGAATGGTAGTGGGAGAGAATTCCATAATTTGGGGGCTCGGGGATCCTCGTTATATTGTGTACGTATAAAATGTCTTTCAGCATTCTGATCTATATGGGAATTTTAAGTGGTCTGTTGTCCTATAAAACCATTTTAAGTGAAGTGTGGTCCTATAAAAACAATTTTAAGTGAACTTTTGAGTTATAAAACCATTTTAAGTGAACTGTGGTCCTATAAAACCATTTTAAGTGAACTGTGGTCCTATAAAACCATTTTAAGTGAACTTTTGAGTTATAAAACCATTTTAAGTGAACTGTGGTCCTATAAAACCATTTTAAGTGAACTGTGGTGCTATAAAACCATTTTAAGTGAACTGTGGTCCTATAAAACCATTTTAAGTGAACTGTGGTCCTATAAAACAATTTTAAGTGAACTTTTGAGTTATAAAACCATTTTAATTGAACTGTGGTCCTATAAAACCATTTTAAGTGAACTGTGGTCCTATAAAACCATTTTAAGTGAACTGTGGTCCTATAAAACAATTATAAATGGTCTGTGGTCCTATAAAATGTTCCCAGAATTAATACGTTTTTCTGAATTAATGTGATGAGTCACTGGCACTTAGAGATGATGCTTATTGGTGTGGAATAGGGGAACTAGACAAAAAGAATGATCCTTTATGTGAATGAGGAAACTAGACAAAAAGGATGTTTTTTAATGTTGACTGACTTATGGAACTAGACACAAATGATAATCCATGATGTTGACTGGCAGAGGAAACTTGAACAAATAGATGCTCCATGATGTTGACTGGCAGAGGAAACTTGAACAAATGGATGCTCCATGATGTTGATTGGCAGAGGAAACTTGAACAAATGATGCTCCTTGATGTTGACTAAGGGAACAAAGCACAAAGGACGATCCATGATGTTTACTGACTAAGGGAACTTGGCCATGAGGCTGTTCACTGTCTCTCAGTCACTGATGTGGGCCGAAATATAGTTAGAAAAAATATACACGAATTTTAATGCATGCTACACTTAGTTTATGTGAATAAGAAAACAATACAATATTTAATATAGGTAACAAAACCTTATGTCCAAATAACTGTCTTATTATTTAATAGGGAATTATGGGCCTGACTTTGCCTAAATAGTTGGCTACCCGTGTACCACTAAGATGGTCAGGCGGGCCAGGTTAAGTGGCCCTGTCGGACCGGATGTAGCTCACGGGCCGTAGTTTGAAGATCCGTTGTTTAGAGTACCTGTGGTAGTCTCATACATAAATTGTTGGGTTTTTTTTTTCAAATTAATGCAAAATATCCAATATACTATTTTAAAAATAATGTGTTAAGAAATGTTTACCCCACTTATTAAACATTCTGCAAGCATTCCGTTGTCATAAACCTGTACGTGTTGAGTAATAAGTAATAGACAAGTCAGTTATGAACATCCACGAATAAAAGAGATGTACTTTGTCAGCACTTTGATCGTCTTGCTTTCAGTTCACTACACTTATCAGTTTGCTATCAGTTGACTACACTTATCAGTTTGCTATCAGTTGACTAGACTTATCAGTTTGCTATCAGTTGACTACACACCTCAGTTTGCTATCAGTTGACTACACTTATCAGTTTGCTATCAGTTGGCTACACTTATCAGTTTGCTATCAGTTGACTACACACCTCAGTTTGCTATCAGTTGACTACACTTATCAGTTTGCTATCAGTTGACTACACTTATCAGTTTGCTATCAGTTGACTACACACCTCAGTTTGCTATCAGTTGACTAGACTTATCAGTTTGCTATCAGTTGACTACACACCTCAGTTTGCTATCAGTTGACTACACACCTCAGTTTGCTATCAGTTTACTACACTTATCCGTTTGCTATCAGATTACTACACTTATCCGTTTGTTATCAGTTTACTACACTTATCCGTTTGCTATCAGTTTACTACACTTATCCGTTTGTTATCAGTTTACTACACTTATCCGTTTGCTATCAGTTTACTACACTTATCCGTTTGTTATCAGTTTACTACACTTAACAGTTTGCTATCAGTTGACTACACTTATCAGTTTGCTATCAGTTTACTACACTTATCCGTTTGCTATCAGTTTACTACACTTATCAGTTTGCTATCAGTTGACTACACTTATCAGTTTGCTATCAGTTTACTACACTGATCAGTTTGCTATCAGTTTACTACACTTATCAGTTTGCTATCAGTTGACTACACTTATCAGTTGGCTATCAGTTTACTACACTTATCAGTTTGCTATCAGTTTACTACACTTATCAGTTTGCTATCTGTTCACTACACTCCTCAGGTGCGTTGCAGATCTTCTAACACGCTATTTGTCCAAATTTTAGAAACCCACAGCATGGTGGAAAACTATTTAGCGAAACAAAGATCCACGTCATAATCTGTGTGACACACTCTATATGTGCATGACGTCATTCTGTGCCAGTGTGACACGAGATGTGCTATTTGCAGAGTAAAACACGATTTATTCCAAAAGAAATGCGCGCATTTGACAGGTTTTGCGCTTTTCCATGATTTTTTTATTTTTTTTTTGAAATTTTTTGAAATTTTTTGTTGCCGATGGTGAATCGGCACATTTCTCGTGACTCTGCTATGTCAAGTTTCACTATTCGCAAGGTTAAAGTTTAAGAATTTAAAGAAAAATATTGCAGAATTTGTGCATAAATGTACACAATGGCGTGTATTAGGTTAGTGGCGCCCATGGTGGGTCAAGAATTTTTCCGCCCCTTTCCAAGAATAGAATCTGACCTTGGTCACAATTCCATATCTAATTTTAGATCAAAAAGGAAAAATTCTGCCAGCTGCGGACCACCCCCCCTCCCTAGGTCACTAACGGTACGTACAACAATGGCCGCTAACCACCTGTAGGCGTAAGCCTAATTCAACAATTCTTCCTCCCTGCTTGCGGTACGGGTGCGTAGTATATTGGATAGCCTCCTTGGTAAGCTAAATTGTCTCTTAAAATTTGATCTGTGACACTACCATATTTACTTGCAATTTACATGATAAGATTTTCAAATGCTATCGGAACGGTATGCAGTTTTGATGTCTACTTCTAATGGGATTTTTAAAAACTTGTATTAGACTTCAAATGTTAATAAGGCTGAGGTACTGCAATCTGGATGACTAGAAGGAAATAAACGAAACTAAGTATGGGAAAACCTGACAAAAGGATGCAACAAAACAACTTGTCGACAAGAAAAATTCTTCAGCGAACAAACAACAGTTTAAAAAAAAAAAAATTAAACAAAATATATACTTAGCTGCAATGTAGTAGTATTCAATGTATTTATTTTTTGCAAAAAGTATATTAGGGATCGAAGCAGAGCCGTCAAAACAGCAAGGTTATGCAACGTACTTCATCACCCGACATCAATGGCGTGGGGTACCGACATCAATGGTGCAGGCACCGACCACAATGGCGTAGGTACTGACATCACTGGCGTAGGTACCGACATCAACGTCGTAGGTACCGATATCAATGACGTAGGTACCGAGATCAATTGTGTAGGTACCGAAATCAATGGCTTAGGTACCGACAGCAATGGCGCAGGTATTGCATTTCGGAAAAGTTTCATTTTTGGCCTGGGGAGTTTTTTCGTGGAATGGGGTAGCAAAAAAGCTCGAGACGCCCGGGGCGGCACTCCACTGCCCGCCATACACAAACAAGCTTCATCCTGGTTACGGTGCTAACTGAAGGTATGCTTTTGGCCCCAGCTCAGTTTCACCCCTGGAATATATATAATGAAACTAGATATGTACCAAAACTAAAGTAAAAATAAATGTTTCAAAATCGAAGAAAATCATTTTAATTACTAGCATCCAGTGCTTCTTGCATTGATGGTGCGTGTACTGTCACTTGGATCTAGGACTGAGCAGAAACTGGGGTTGCCGATGGGATGGTGTTTGGGGGGGGGGGTGTCAGTGTACCCTTCCAGAGGAATGTTTGATTATTTCAAAATGAAAGGATGCATTTTGGCGCATATCTGAATCTAGTTTTGCTTCATTCTACATTTATTTGAAGAGCAACAGAAGAGATGCTAGTAAAAATAAATGTATGTGTCTCTTGACCTGGTTTTGTTTATATAGATCCATCATTGTTGGTTTTATTTTTTTTTAAAATAGCCATGTTGTTTATTTATTGTTTAATATTGAAAGTATGTATTTGTATCAAGTAATTCATTAATAGTCCTAAAAATACGTCCTCGCAAAAACTTGATAAAAGTCTTTGAAATCAAATTAAAGGCCAAAAGATCTTTCACATTTTTGTGTACAATAAGGACAGTATGATGCGTCAAGAAGTCGGTGGGTCCCTGGAAGCGTGAGGACCCCTGTAAGCAATTAGGCCCTCTGAAAGCGTGAGGCCTCCTAGAAGAGGGATACTCCTGGAAGCGAGAGGCCTCAATGGAAGCACGAGGCCGTCTAAAGGCGAGAGGTCTCCTGGAAGCGTGATCTCCCTGGAAGCGTGAGGCCCTGGGCAACTGCCCAGTGTATCCTTGCCTTAAGACGACACCTGATTTAGCACAGCAGAGGAATGAACGCCTTTAATCAGCCTGAACAAACAAAAATACGCAATAAATAATAGAACGAATACCAAACGATGTGATGGCAAAGTTGTGTTTGAGATATGTTAGTTACTCACTATCGTACACATACAACATTTCTTTTGTTATCGTGATGTTACTCTCACAAGGCGACCGCGGCATGCACACAGAAAGTACGCTAGCCTTGAATAAAACTAAGGAGGGTAGACGAAAACTGATTTCCCCGGTTTTCCGTTTTGATAACGAAAACAGGTTGTTGATTTTGACAAGTGATAAACCGAATTACTTTTTTTTAATGTGGCAATGTGCCACATTTTGTAACTTCATTTATGTATCATTTTTTATGTGTGGCTGGGTGCCACCTATGTGGCAGAGTGACACATTTGGGGCAAAGAAGCATGCTCCTGTGACACGATTGTTTACCCCAGGCGTGTTCACATTCACTGACCTGGGCATGCTTGTCCCACGGGGGACCGGTGAACATCTCATGACGTGTACGTTATAATGGCCACGTAAAGCAGGCGGGATTTAAACCCGGGCCTTGTGTTTTCTGTGCTGTGATCGAGTGGTCAGCTGTGTCTGATACTGAGTGTGCACATTGATATTGTGTGTGAAAACGTCTACTTCGGGTCAACTGAATGTATGAGAGATTTGACTGTCTGTTCAACGGCTTGTACCCCAAGAATAAAAGCTCTAGTTCTCAGCCCTGCCTTTCATTTGTTTGTGTATTTAAACTGTAATAAGCCACGTCAACACACGGCTGCATTTATCATTAATTTTATTTAACACGAATTTTGTTCTTTTCTACTAAACACACGATTAAAACAACAGTAATTGTGAACAATAGTCACTAGCAGCGCGTGCCGAAACCAGGCGTCTCATTCTGACGGAGTAAGTAGAATTCCAATAAGGTAACTTCAAAAAAGAAAGAAGATCATATCTGTTTATATAAAATCCTAGATCACTTTGTTTAAGCAAAAAAAAATTTTTACTAATGTGAAATTTTTGAAATTATGATGTAAAATAGTGATAAATTTAAGATCGTACTTTCTTTAATGTGATTTAAGGATGTAGCTTATGTCTCTTTTATTTAATGTGTTCATTTGTGTCCCTTAAATTTAATTTGGTGATTTGTGTCCCTTTGATTTATTGTGTTGGATTCTGTCCATTTGATTGAATGTGGTGCATTGTATACCTTATATTTAATGTGATGTTTGTGCACATATGATTTAACGTGAAAATGTTCTCTTTTTTTTAAAACCTATGATATCATGTAAACGTTTTTGAATCAATTATTTTAAATTATGATATAATGAATTTTTCACTTTGTGTCCATTTCATTTAATGTGATGGTATGTTAAAGCTTATGTCCCTTTGATTTAATATACTGTTGTACCCATAATATAATGTGATGGTTTATGCACCTATGACTGTATGTGACGTTTGGATACCTATCATTTAATGTGATGTTTGTGTACCAGTAATTTCATTTGACGTTTGGATATCTATCATTTAATGTGTTGTTTGTGTACCAGTAATTTCATTTGACGTTTGGATATATATCATTTAATGTGTTGTTTGTGTACTTATGATTAAATGTGGTTTGTATACCTTTAATTGAATGTGATATTTCTGAAACTATAATTTAACGTGATGTTTGCATACCTATCGTTTAATGTGCTGTTTGTAAATCTAAGATAATATGTCTTGTTTGTGAACCTATGTTTTAATGTCATATTGCGTACCTATGATTTAATCTGATGTTTGTGAACCTATATGAATGGGATGTTTGTGTACCTATGATTTGGTGTGATGGTATTTTTAGCTATAATTTAATCTGTTCTTTATTCCAGGCTAGCAAAATTTAAAGGTGGGGGATTTTAATGAGGGAGACGGACGATAAGAAGCCGCCACTGGCCAGATACATACTGAGCACATATCGTACCCTATATCCAGAGTGTAACCAGGATACTAAAACTATAATATAACTTCAAATCAAGTTTCACATAGACACTGTCAAAATAATACTTTTATTTGAAAAGGAACATCAAAATTATGAATAAAATCTCGAGTATAGAATAGCAATATATTCATGTAACATTCGCTTAGCATTAAAATTTAATTATTTTGTTTCTTCGATGGTCTCAACTAGTTTATGTTACTATCAAAGTCAGGTGGGGGTTTGCAATGGAATGGGTAAATTGATGGCATCATTAAGCTCATTCAGAACAGCTGACAAACTTAAAAGAAAAAAACTACTTTGTTTAACCGATAAAATTGACTTGTATTTCTCGATGATTTTTTTGCCCAACATATAGAGGCTGCAAACGCACAGCATTCCTAGCACAGCATCCCTGGCACAGCATCCTTGGCACAGCATCCTTGGCACAGCATCCTTGGCACAGCATCCTTGGCACAGCATCCCTGGCACAGCATCCCTGGCACAGCATCCTTGGCACAGCATCCTTGGCACAGCATCTCTGGCACAGCATCCTTGGCACAGCATCCTTGGCACAGCATCCTTGGCACAGCATCCTTGGCACAGCATCCTTGGCACAGCATCCTTGGCACAGCATCCCTGGCACAGCATCCCTGGCACAGCATCCTTGGCACAGCATCCTTGGCACAGCATCCCTGGCACAGCATCCTTGGCACAGCATCCTTGGCACAGCATCCTTGGCACAACATCCTTGGCACATCAACTCTGGCACTGCATCCTTTGCACAGCATCCTTGGCACAGCATCCTTGGCACAGCATCCTTGGCACAGCATCCTTGGCACAGCATCCTTGGCACAGCATCCTTGGCACAGCATCCTTGGCACAGCATCCTTGGCACAGCATCCTTGGCACAGCATCCTTGGCACAGCATCCTTGGCACAGCATCCTTGGCACAGCATCCTTGGCACAGCATCCTTGGCACAGCATCCTTGGCACAGCATCCTTGGCACAGCATCCTTGGCACAGCATCCTTGGCACAGCATCCTTGGCACAGCATCCTTGGCACAGCATCCTTGGCACAGCATCCTTGGCACAGCATCCTTGGCACAGCATCCTTGGCACAGCATCCTTGGCACAGCATCCTTGGCACAGCATCCTTGGCACAGCATCCTTGGCACAGCATCCTTGGCACAGCATCCTTGGCACAGCATCCTTGGCACAGCATCCTTGGCACAGCATCCTTGGCACAGCATCCTTGGCACAGCATCCTTGGCACAGCATCCTTGGCACAGCATCCTTGGCACAGCATCCTTGGCACAGCATCCTTGGCACAGCATCCTTGGCACAGCATCCTTGGCACAGCATCCTTGGCACAGCATCCTTGGCACAGCATCCTTGGCACAGCATCCTTGGCACAGCATCCTTGGCACAGCATCCTTGGCACAGCATCCTTGGCACAGCATCCTTGGCACAGCATCTCTGGCACTGCATAGCTACGAATGAACTAACGACTCTGAATAACATTAGACAGCTCCGAATTAGTATTGAATACTCTGAATTAGTGCAGTCTCAAATGTCCGCGGCACTTGCTTCATTGAGACGAACGCCAACTTTGCTTGCCTTGATTACAAGACTTAGAATTGGCTTAGAAACAATGAGGAACAAAGTATTTCACATCACGCCAACACTCTGACGTAGCATATTCGGAGTCGGTGACACATTTAAAACATACAACTCCAATGACCAGGGGTTTGTACTGAAGGGAAATTGTAGCCCTTTATTATTTTTTTTAATGGTTTATGTATTATAAACAAGAAAAATAGTGACACTATATCTCCAAGTACCCAATTTGAAAAAGAATATGTATGTATGTATGTATGTATGTATGTATGTATGTATGTATGTATGTATGTATGTGTGTGTGTGTGTATGTATGTATGTATGTATGTATGTATGTATGTATGTATGTATGTATGTATGTATGTATGTATGTATGTATGTATGTATGTATGTATGTATGTATGTATGTATGTATGTATGTATGTATGTATGTATGTATGTATGTATGTATGTATGTATGTGTGTATATAGTTTGCGAAAAGAAGTGTATGTTTCTGGGTTTATCGACATTTGTTTGTGGGTGATTGAAAATAACGCGTCGTCACCTGGTCTGTGTGGCAAGGTACAAACATTGGGATCAGGATGACCTCATTCAAGCTGCAAGCCTTGGTTTACAACCTTGTTTCTCTTTCAATGACGCATTTATTGAATAGTGTTGCTTCAATGCAAAACAATAAGCAAACGTGTCTAATGATTCTCTATTATACCAATTCTTTCAATATGTTTTAGATCATCAATTTATCTTGTGGAATAATAATAACATAGTGAAACGTAACTATAAACATATCAGTTAGGACGCAAGCAACTGAGAGAGGGGAAAAAATCAACAAATTTAGTGTTGTTTCTTCTAACATGTCAGCGATACAGATCATGTCTTTTTTTAAGAACCTTCAATTGAGCGTATCTTCTCGATTCGCACTCGCTTGGAGAAATCGCTCCATAGAATTAATGGCCTGCTAGTCAAAGAAATGTTGCAATAAAACTGACAGGTCTTCCTGTGTGTATGTATTCATGTGTTGGTTAGTAGTATGTGAGCGTTTAAAGTCTTGCAATATTCAGTGTTTATTATATGTACCCAAACATTGCAACGTGTATTTGAGTATGGACAAGTCTATTTGTAGATCTATATCAGTTTGGAATGAATATTGGGATTGGTGGTGAATTTGGGAGATCGAACAATTGATTTATATACAAATTGAGCATTTCAATATGCATTTAAAAACTTGCATAGAGTTACAAGCACTTTGAGATCATCATTCAGTGTAGCATACTCAACGTGGAATGTGATTCTTAATTCGACCCTTATAATTTTTGGGAGAAAGAAATATGTTGGATCACGTGATTTTTACAATAGCTGTTTTTCTACTGACTGTTTCTCGGGGTGAGTGTTTGTTTAACTTAATAAAACTTACAATATCTTCATTACATCATATTAAACTCGTCACAAGCCATGTATCACAAGTAGAGTCAGACCTCTAACGAACGCAATCAGAGCCTTGTAAAAGAAACATCAAACAAATAGTTCAGCTCAAATTTGACATTCTCAAACCTTTTTTTCTAGCCTTGCGAGTAAATCTTTGACTTACTTGTATATGAATTAATGTAATCAAAGAAAGATGAACGTTGAAAGACTTTGAGAACCATCGACTGTTCGAATAATTCATTTGTTGCGAATATTTGGAAGAGGTATGTCTCATTTGGGTTTTTAGAAGTTTTACTGTTGTAAACTCTTAACAACCTATTTATTATGTTTAAAATTTATCAAAAGCAGATCCTAAGGCATCCCTATAAAACTTAACTTCCCATTCTTTGATTAAGGATATTCCACAACATTCTTTTCGTGGTATGGGGATATATCTCACCAACCTGTCATCTGCATGTGTTTATATCTCACCAACCTGTCATCTGTCTGTGTTTATATCTCACTAACCTGTCATCTGTCTGTGTTTATATCTCACCAACCTGTCATCTGTCTGTGTTTATATCTCACCAACCTGTCATCTTTCTGTGTTTATATCTCACCAACCTGTCATCTGTCTGTGTTTATATCTCACTAACCTGTCATCTTTCTGTGTTTATATCGCAACAACCTGTCATATGTCTGTGTTTATATCGCAACAACCTGTCATCTGTCTGTGTTTATATCTCGCCAACCTAATAACATGTATCTTGCCCACGTGATGTCTAAGTGTGTATATATCTCACCATCCAATCGCCTTTTTGAGGATACATCAGACTAGTCTATCATCTTTGTGTGGATTCATGTGACTACTCTATCGCCTTTTTTATTAATATATCTCACCATCCAATCTCCTTTTTGTGGACTATCCCATCATCCAATAGCCTTTTTGTGAATATATTACACCATTATATCGTCTGTCTCTGTAATATCACCACAAACTATCTTCTGTCTTTGTACATATCACTAAAAACTATCTTCTGTCTTTGTGCATATCACTATAATCCATCGTCTGTCTTTGTACTTATCACTACAACCCATGGTCTGTCTGAGTACATATCTCTACAATCCATCGTCTGTCTAGGTATACATCATACCAAATTTTCGTCTTTCTGGGTATATATAATCCAATCTTTCGTCTTTTTCTGTACAGAGCACACAAAACTATTGTAATCCTGGGTATAAGTCACACCAATCTTTCCTCTGGCTGGGATGTATCTCACCAACCAATACTGTGCCTGGCAAATATTTCACCAAACTTTTGCCTGTAATATGACTAAAGAACTTAACTCTCTCTCTCTCTCTCTCTCTCTCTCTCTCTCTCTCTCTCTCTCTCTCTCTCTCTCTCTCTCTCTCTGTGTGTGTGTGTTTTTTTTCTCTCTCCCACACTCTCTCTCTGTATATCTGTAATATGTCTAAAGAACTTATCTCTCTCTCTCTCTCTCTCTCTCTCTCTCTCTCTCTCTCTCTCTCTCTCTCTCTCTCTCTCTCTCTCTGTGTGTGTGTGTGTGATATTTCTCACCAACATCCTCTCTCTGGATACATATCACATCAACCTTTTACCAATATTTTCTCCTGTTTATTTCTGACCAGTCTTTCTACAGTAGGGTAACTAAATCATTATTTGGAAAAAACGGGACGCTTTCAATGACTTTTTTTTTGGTGGGGGGTGGGGGGGGAGAATACCCTCCAGTTAAAGAGGGGTCCGGGGGCCTCCGCCGGAAAGTATTGGAATATCCTCATTTTAACTATGAAATCTAACCTAGAAATCTACTTAGGGCAATCAGTCTTTTCCCATATTTCAATGATGTGATGTGTTGTTCTATATTTGAACGTCTACCATGACCGATACTGAAAACATCATTGCAAACTGTGCACTCGACTTCACTTTCATAGCGTCCCTTTTTAACATAGTTCCACTCTTTGGAATACTTCGCCATAAATTTACATTGACGCTTGGGCATAATCATTGTTCTAATGAGAAGATAATATAAAATTAAAGAATAAAGTTCAACACCTAAAACAAACACCTGTCCCTCTGACACGAACAGGCCTGCAGGGATCACACATGCGAGTAACACAATACATGTAGCGTTAGTGCAATCAAAATTGTTTTCTGCACAGCTACATCCTTCTCCCTCCCCCCCCCCCACCCCCTGCGGCTTCAAGTCTCGTGTCTTTCGCTCTACGTATAACATCTATGGCAGGGACACTGTTGGAGTGGGAATCCCTCTGACACGAACCGGCCTGCAGGGATCACACATGCGAGTAACACAATACATGTAGCGTTAGTGCAATCAAAATTGTTTTCTGCACAGCTACATCCTTCTCCCTCCCCCCCCCCCCACCCCCTGCGGCTTCAAGTCTCGTGTCTTTCGCTCTACGTATAACATCTATGGCAGGGACACTGTTGGAGTGGGAATAGGGCAGCCATCACGCGAGGCCACATCACTACTGGCACTGGCTACACAGCTAGCCAAAATAACACTTTAAGTTGTATTATAAATTAGGACGTTTTAGTGATTAGAAATGTGTTTGGTTAAAAAAAAACGGGACATGTAGGCGTTCCGAGAGACTTTTTCGGGACAACGGGTGCGATCGTGAAAAAATGGGACAATCCCGTTTTTTACGGGACGTTTGGTCACCCTAGTCTACAGGAACATCTCCGACCAGTTTGTCTGTGGTCACTTCTTTGACAAGTTTGTCTATGGTCACATCTCTGACCAGTCTGTCTCTAGGAACATCTCTATTTATGAACATTGCATTCCACCACTAACCCGATGTATTATTTTTGTCACAGCCTTGACCCTTGGTGGAGCCAGAGAACATAAATTACTCCACAGCGTCCTGTTTGACAACTACATGACATCGGTGAGACCATGTCTAGATTACAGTCGACCAACAAATGTAACTGCCAAGCTGAGTGTGTACACCATTTTGGGACTTGTAAGTAAATATCATTGGGGTGAAAGTACATTTAATTGATTATACCTCTGGTTCATAGTCTCAGTTGTGCTTTCGTTCTATCAAAATATTAGCTGGGTATTTTCTAATACCCCATTAAGTAAATATCAAATTAAGTAAATTAAGTAAGTATCAATTTCCGAATCAATGGCGATAATAAAAAAATTGAGTCGTAACTTCCGCTTAAACAGAGAACGTTTGTAAACAGTGCAGACGTGGGTAGAAAGCAATAACCCCCCCCCCCAAAAAAAAAAAAAAAAAAACTTTTTTCCAAAAGCCTTTCTTAGCAGTCATATGAGATGAAAATAGGACAATAAATTGAGACTAGTTAATAACTTAAGTTATCGCCTTTGTTATTTGCGCAAGTTGGATTTCCCATAAACTCAATTACAGGAAGTGAACGAATTTATGAAATGCTTTTGTTATAAAATAATTAATAAGAACACGTACTTTTTCTAATCTCTGC
>CAXITT010000523.1:30333-61431 GCA_964033795.1 Lymnaea stagnalis | reverse complement strand
AAGCAGCACAAGATGTGCCTAAAAGCAGCACAAGATGTGCCTAAAAGCAGCACAAGATGTGCCTAAAAGCAGCACAAGATGTGCCTAAAAGCAGCACAAGATGTGCCTAAAAGCAGCACAAGATGTGCCTAAAAGCAGCACAAGATGTGACTAAAAGCAGCACAAGATGTGCCTAAAAGCAGCACAAGATGTGACTAAAAGCAGCACAAGATGTGCCTAAAAGCAGCACAAGATGTGCCTAAAAGCAGCATAAGATGTGCCTAAAAGCAGCATAAGATGTGCCTAAAAGCAGCACAAGATGTGCCTAAAAGCAGCACAAGATATGCCCAAGACTGAAGGCGTGAATTTGATAAATAATAGATCTTCTTTTGTAAACACACATTCGGGGAGCGAATGGGATGTTTACATTTTAAGTGGATTGCAATAGCTTTAAATCCAATGATATTACAGTCGTGAAAAAGGGGTGTCAAAGAATAAATATATGCTTTAACCAATGAATATATAGTTCAAGGACGTTGACAGAGCGTTGGGACATTTACATAAGTATAGCCATAAAATCATAACAAAACCAAATCATTTTACTTGTGAAAAGTTTTATATTAAAAACTGAGCCCTTTTATTTTCATTGACAGTTCATATGCGTGAACAAAGATGGTTTAAGATTTTCTTTGAAATGTTTTGGTTTTTACTTTTCGAAACGTTAATTTCATGGAAAAATTGTGTGTAAGTTTTTATGAGATTAAGAATATTTCTTGTAAAAAAAAAAAGAAAAAAAAAACACTCACAATTGTGAAAATGGGTTAAGAGATTATTCTCTAGATTAAAGAATTCTATGTTTGACGATTATCCTATTACATAGTAGAGAATCGTGGCAAAGGTTTGGTTAAATTTTCTATGAATTTACTAATAATCAAATTCCGATAGTGTAAAAGAATTTTGAAATAGAATATAGATCTTTTGTTGTACATTTAAGGACACTATTTTACACACTTAAGGGAAAAAACTTGCAGTTAAAGGGCTCTAAAAGAGGTAGATTAAGAAAATATTACATAGATGATAAATATTTTCAAAACCGAATGCTTGTTAGAAACGTGAACATCATTACATAGATACTTCTTTTTAAAATATAAAGTTCTGATTAACTATTTAAAATATAGCAACGTTGAATATTGTCATTTTTTTTTTTTTTTGTTGTTTTTTTATGAGCATAAAAAATATCAAAACATGTTTTAGTTTTCTATAAATACGTCAAAATCGTATAGTTAGGTTTTGCGACTTCACAGCCGCGGGTCAAATAAGGTTGCTGATCTCTTGTGTAAAGAACAGTAGACTTTTTAGTCTGATTACAAAACAGGTCATTTAGTTTCAATGACCTCGTGTCTTTAGTTTTAACATTTCCAAAGTCAGCTAAATTATTTAATTGACTCTAAAACAATAATTGTTATAACTAATATACAACATGATATACAGTTTGATATACAATATGATATACAATATGATATACAAATAAAAAATATATAATATGATATACAATATGATATTTATTTTATTTATTTATTCAGGCATTTTTATATAGCGCTTACCTTAAAGCTCTAAGCGCTTTACAATTATTAAAAACATGTAAACTAAGTAAAATAAAAATGAGACACTAGGATAGTAACTACTATACTATAGAAACAATTAAAATGGCTATAAAACGAGGACACTTTGGCACGTTTTGGCCTATACTACAGGACGAACCCGAGACAGAAAATGAGGCAGGGAAAGTAGGGTGCATCACAGGTCATAGGCGGACCTAAACAGATGGGTTTTAAGGGTTTTTTTAAAGTGGACGAAGTCTCACAATGACGGATATGGAAGGGGAGCTGGTTCCAGAACGTGGGCTCATGGAAGTCGAAGGAGCGTTCACCAATGGTCTTAGTTTTGGTTCTTAGGATTGAGAGGGTTCTATTGTCAATGGAAGAGCGTAGTTGTCTTGTGGGGATGTAAGGAAGCAACAGTTCAGAGAGATAGACAGGAAAGTGAGGGTCAGTGAACGAGTTGAAGCAAAGATTGGCAGACTTGTATTTGATGCGAGAGGATATTGGAAGCCAGTGGAGTTGCCGCATGTGTGGTTGAATGTGGTCATGTTTCTTTGATTTAAAAATGAGTCTGCATGCTGAGTTCTGTGCCTTCTGAAGTTTGTCTATGTGGTGGTGAGGAATGCCTGCGAGAAGAGTGTTACAGTTGTCAAATTTTGAAAGAATGAGTGAAGAGTACAATATGATGTACAATAAAATATAAAATATGATATACAATATGATATACAATATGATAAACAATATGATGTACAATAAGATATATTATATTATACTAGCGAGAACCCGGCATGCGTTGCAACGCCACTCAAATAATTTTTTTTTAAAGTTTGTGTCTTTTAATTACGTTTTTAAAGTAATTTTTAAATAGATAATATTTTGGTTTTTTGTTGTTTTTTTCCGTCTGGTGCGTACACAAATAAATAAGAAGGTTTTTCGAAGTGTGAGCAGGTAACATACAGCTGTGCACGTGAGCAGGCAACATACAGCTGTGCACGTGAGCAGGCAACATACAGCTGTGCACGTGAGCAGGCAACATACAGCTGTGCACCTGAGCAGGCAACATACAGCTGTGCACGTGAGAAACATGGGTTTTTTAAATTTAGTCCACACAATTGTAGTGATTGATTTATTCATTTAGTAGCTCTCTGTTTGAAAGTATATTTATATAGGTCACATCAAAAGAAATAACGCATCGGCCGAAAACGCAACATTGTAAAATGGTTGGACTAATGCAAAAACCTACTGATTATGTAATGGTTGGACTAATGCAAAAACCTACTGATTATGTAATGGTTGGACTAATGCAAAAACCTACTGATTATGTAATGGTTGGACTAATGCAAAAACCTACTGATTATGTAATGGTTGGACTAATGCAAAAACCTACTGATTATGTCACACACAAACTGAAATTGATTCTATTCCATCCACCCACGCAATAACTCTGTTTGAAATTATATTAATTTAGTTCATATAAGAAAAAAGATAATTTAGGGCCACCGAAATATTTTAAAATGGAAAACTTATTCAGAAAACTTTTCGGGCTGGCGCTCAACAACTTATCAAAGTTTTACCGCAATCAGATGAATGTTATAGGAACTCATACGGAAATTATACATGGCTCATAAAAGAAAAAAAGAAAAATTTAGGGCCCCGGGCCCAAAACGGAATGTTGTCAAATGTGTGTAACAATTTAGAACATTTTTCGAGCGTGTGTACATCAACTCGCAATCGGGTGAATGGTATGGGAGCACATACAAAACATACATGTAAAATGTGATTAATAATTCATAAAATTATCCGGGTGTATGCACAACAACTCACAAAAGTTCTATCACAATCGGATCAATGGTAGAGGAGCGCTTACATAAATGCATTAGTTTTTATATGTTAATAAATAAAGTTTACCGAATAAAAGATACCTTGTGCACAACTATTCATGGAAGCGTTCTGTCTACCATGCATCCATCCTTCCATCCATCCATCCGTCCGTCCGTCCATCCGCCCGTCCGTCTATCCATCCAAAAATACATACATTTATCTACCTATCTATATATCTATATGTCAATCTGTCGACATGTCGATATGTCTGTCTGTCTATCAGCCTGTCTTTCTGACTCTCTCTCTCTCTCTCTCTCTCTCTCTCTCTCTCTCTCTCTCTCTGTCAGTCTGTTTGCCTGTCTATCCATCATCTATGTATCTATCGATCTATCTATTTGTCGGCCTATTTGTCTGTCGGTCTATCTCTCATCTATGTAGCTATCGATCTATCTATTTGTCTGCCTATCAGTCTGTCTGTCTATCTATCTTTCTATCTATCTAAGAAAGTCTTAACCCATTTCTATTTTGAAAATTAAATTTTCCTTGTGTGCAATGAATGGGTTTGATATTCATGGGTATAATTGTGTCAATGTTCTTACGTTTTGTTAACGTCATTGATTATCTTAATTGGTAAAATGAGAAGATACCATCTATTTTCACAATTGTAATAGCCTTGGATTTAAAGATATTGTCATCCACGTAAAAATTTTACACACCGTATTTCCTACCCCCGAGATATAAATAATATGTACCTAATCATTGTAATTATTCGTCAATTTCATGCTGAGGCGTATCTTGTGTTGCTTGGGGCTAGTGAAACTATCGTATTAGTTCCCCCCCCCCCAAAAAAAAAAAAAAATTGAAAAAAGGGTTTTACAAAATCCCGAGATATAAATAATATTTACCTAATCATTGTAATTATTCGTCAATTTCATGCTGAGGCGTATCTTGTGTTGCTTGGGGCTAGTGAAACTATCGTATTAGTTCCCCCCCCCCCCAAAAAAAAAAAAATTGAAAAAAGGGTTTTACAAAAGTTAATAAAATCATCCACGGCATTGCAACCCCCTTATTTAAGCAAAAAAATGTTTTTGCATTTCACACGCTTTGTTCTGATTTGGATGAGTGATAAGTCTATTGATGAATGTTATTTGGAGATGTAGTTTCGCATCACTGATTGAATTAAACGTTATTTTCGTATGAAATGTATATTTAAAAGTTACGTTTTTTACTACTTTATATATTTCATAAAAGTCTATTTTTGGAAAGAATAAAAATTAAAAACTCATAAAATGTTAAAAATACGAAGCTGAAGTTGTATTTAATTTTAGAGAATTTGAGCAATTTGAAAAGTCATCTATTATATTTATTAATTTTACTTTTAAGAAGGTGAAAATACACTATCAGTTTTGTCACGCACGGTTATAAAATCAAAGAAACTTAGAGCTGTGGCTAAACTAGGCAATCGCGCAATGACGTCATTTGTGTAATTATTTATATCAAATTAATTTTATTTTTCTTTCGGAATATTAACAATGCATTTTTTTAAAAACGCAATAAGAATAACAGATGTTTGGGTTTTCTCGATAATTGTGATTAAGATGCAATTCTTAGATCATATTCTTTGATTTTTTTTTCATAGCTTTTACATTCGGATAAAATGCTTAAAATAGTTCCTTAGTGGTTACTTTTAATATATTTGTAATGTATAAATTAAAGCTTAAACATTTTCTAAAATAAAAGTGGAATATAATATTTTTTGCGCATTTAAATTAATTCGATTTCCGTAAAATAATACAAAATAACTTTGATTGTTTTTAAGAATCCGAACGTATCTACATATTTTCATTTCTTTGGCGTTACGTCAGCATAGCTCATTCTTATAGACTAGAATAAATGACCCGATGTTATCGGGATAATAATGATAGATCCTTTGCGATAATTTCTTACTGCTATTGCAAAAACTCGTCACAATTCATAACTTTAAAAATGTAATGATATTTACGTTTCTAACATCATTACGTTTTGAGACGTATTTATCTGCTATATATTATGGGCCTATCCTACTCCTTTTTCACGCTACTAAACTACTCTTTTCCACTCTAAACAATATCTTACATTACACAGTCTAAATTATTACTAATTATATCACTTTTGTCATTAAAGAAGTTAATTGAGGGACAATTGCTACGTTAGAGAAATACTTTAGATTGACCCCTTTTCGTGCCCTTGAATTACAACTTTTTTTTTTTAATTGTTTAAAAAACTTGCCTTAAATTTACACAAAAAACTCTATATATGATATAAAAAAATGTTTATATCATAGGAATTCGATATATATTGATATCTTCAGCAAAAATTTAAACACATTTTTGCCTCTAAAAAAAAAAGTAAATATTATCAGAAAATCGTAAAACAAAAAATTCTTGTATCTAAAGAAAAATCGCGCAACCGTTTTCACGTCTTTAACAGATTTGAGTGTTGTTGTTTTTATATATATATAATTTAAAGGGTTAATCTAAAAAATACAAATCTCTTTACTTTTTTGCAAAATAAAAACAAAAATATATTTTAATTTTTTGAAAGAAAATATTAACCCATCTCTATTTTTCAAAATTAATTTTTCAAGTGTGTAAAATGATTGGGTTTTGATATTCATGGGTATACTTATATGATTGTACCCAAGATTTGTTAACGCCATTGATCTTCTTAATTGATAAACAAACTTATATTGGTAAAGAGAGAGAGAGAGAGAGAGAGAGAGAGAGAGTACCCTCTCTTTTTTTAAATATTTAATACCCTAGGAGTTAACTATGTTGTCATCCAAGTAAAAATGTACACATCTTTTTTCCTATCTCCGAAATGCATTTATCCAAGAAAATTAATTATTTATCAAAACCATTCCTTTATTTTGAGACATATGCTGTGCTGCCTTGGGCAAATTGAACATACCCATATTTGTAAAAAGAGAATGTAACATCCCTTTTTCACAAATGTAATACCATAAGAATTAACTATATTGTCATCCACGAAAAAAAAGGCGCAACTTATCTCCTACCTCCGACATAATGCATTTACCCAAGAAAATGAATTATTTATCAAAATCATTCCTTTATTTTTAGACGTATCTTGCGCTGCCTTGAGCAAAATGAACATACACATATTTGTAAAAAGATAATGGAATATTTCTTTTTTCACAAATGCATTACCATAGTATTTAAATATATTGTCATCCACGTTATAATGTATACATCCTATTTCCTACCTCTGAAATGTACGTTCCCAAGAAGGTTAATTATTTATCAAATTCATTCCTTTATTTTGAGACGTATCTTGTGCTGCCTGGGCCAAAGTAACCAACCCCTCCCCCACCAAGATTTAAATAAATTTAGAAACATCTTCTATCGGATTGTTTGATTTGATATTTAAATCGCACTGGTATCCATGCCACTTTAGCTTGCTCACTGCACCCTGGTCCTCCGAAATCTATTTAAACAAAAAAAAGTTTTAATTGTTTCTTAAATGATTTTTTATCATTTACAATTCCCCTCAAAGTTAGAGGCAAACTCTTCCATTATTTTGGTGCTATCGCTTCTCAAAAGAGCGCACTCAGTAAGACTTTTTTATGTGTTCATTCACTCTAGGAAAACTCAGTAAGTACCGTGTTGAAGACTCCAGGCTCTTCAGAGGTACATGTTTATAAATCAGTTAATTTATTTATTTAGGCATTTTTATATAGCGCTTACCTTAAAGCTCTAAGCGCTTTACAATTATTTAAAACATGTAAACTAAGTAAAATAAAAATGGAAAACCAGAGAAACTAGGATAGTAACTACTATACTATAGAAACAATTAAAATGGTTATAAAACGAGTACACTTTGGCACGTTTTGGCCTATACTACAGGATCAACCCGAGACAGAAAATGAGGCAGGGCAAGTAGGGTGCATAACAGGTCATAGGCGGACCTAAACAGATGGGTTTTAAGGGACTTTTTGAAAGTCGAGATGTGATTCTTCCGTATGGCCAAGTCTTTCACTTCATTCCGTTCGGCAGTACATCATACAGCAACAGTCACCAATGCAACAAACATCAACCGGTTTGTTGTAAACAAAAGTTTATTTTACTACAATTCCCAAACTATTGTTGATACTTCATTTCTGAGCAACAATCAAATCTTTTCAGCACAACACTTAGCAGTATTCAAATCACAACAGTCAATGTAGCACATCCGCAATCTATCTTCTCTAACAACAACAAATTGAGATATTCCGGTGCTGAGCCATCTATGCAGCTGTGCGCCAGGGACATATTTTGTAGTTAATGTAGCCCCTTCCATACCCAAACTAAAATAATTTGCACTTCATATGGTTCGGTCTTTTTTGTTTTAGTAATAAGTGGATTAGTCAATGCTATTTGGCTATGGAGTTTCGCTGCACTGATTAATTTAAACCGCATTTTCTTATTATAATTATATTTAAAATGTCAGTTTTTAAACATTATGAATTTAATAAAAGTATATTTTTTTAAATCAAAACAGGCAAAACTTTCTAAATGAAAAAATATACAAAGCAAAAATGTGTGTGTGTTTTATTAACAATTTAAAAAGCAATCAATTGTATTTATTAATTTTACTTTTAAGAAGGGAAAATACATAATCAGTTTTGTCACGCGTGGTTATTAAATTTAAAGAAACCTAAGAGTTTCGGCGAAATAGGCTTGTCGCCCTATGACGTCACTTTAGAACAAATTAATTTTAATTCGCAATATTAACAACCCACTAAAAGACGCACTAAAAACGAATGACGCTTGGGTTTTCCCGATAAATGTGATTACGATGTAAATCTTTGATCATGATTTTGTAATTTTTTTTTTTTAATTTCATTACTTTAAAACACATATAAAATGCTTAAAATAGTTCCTCAGTTGATACTTTAAATGTATTGGTAATTTGTAATAATAATACTTAAACTTTTACGAAAATAAAAGCGTTTTTAGGAATCCAAACGTACTTAAAAAGTATATCCCTTTTGGCGTTATGTGAACCTAGCTCATTCTTATATTTATATTTTCTTATATATATATATATGTATAATATGATATACAATATGATGTGTAATATGATATACCATATAATACACACTTAATGTTATTGCTTATTTGAGTTTTGAAAACTAATAATAACATAAATGTAACATACTGTAAATTCTGCAGGTTGATATCTCCCGATATCCCTTTAATGAAAATGTCTGCACACTAGACGTGACGTCATGGATGAACGATAACTCGTCTCTCGTAGTAAGCTGTGTTATGCTATAACATATTAGTAGCATTTTTATAACATCTTAGTTATATGATATCAAAACATCTTAGTTGTATTATGTTAAAACATCTTAGTTGTATTGTGTTATAATATCTTAGTTGCATTATGTCATAACAGCTTTTACTTTGGAGCCGTAGCTTAGTGACAGGTTTCGCAGCGAAAAAAAATAATATTTATTTTATGCGACCTTTAGCCGACTTTGTCCCGACCAGTGATCTACCTAGTAGATAGTGACCGACTTTCTGTCGACCAGTGATCTACTTTGTATATAGTGGCCGACTTTGGCCGGCCAGTGACCTACTTAGTAGATAGTGGTGAAATGTATACCAACCAGTGACCTACTTAATCGATTGTCACTGAATGTGTGCCAACCAGTGACCTACTTAGTAGATAGTGGCCGACTTTGTTGCGACCAGTGACCTACTTAGTAGATAGAAATAACTGTTTGCAATAGTTTTTAATAAAGGGTTAATGTATAGTGCTCTGCTGTTAGTGTTCAGTAGCCATGTTTTGACGCTGGAAACAAATGGAAAAAAAAAGGGGGCGGGGGGTGTAAAAATGACCACACACAAAGAACAATGAGTTGGACAAATATTATTGATTATGATTATATTATGATCATATTGCGATTATATGTGTTTATTTTTGAAACATCAAACACAAACATATATACGGTAATTTTAAAAAATAAAATATATCTGAACTGTCACTGTGAATGGGATGTGTATGAACTGTCACTCTGAATGGGATGTGTATGAAATGTCACTGTGAATTTTATGTGTAGGGACTGTCACTGTGAATGGTATGTGTAGGGACTGTCAATGTGAATGGTATGTGTATAAACTGTCGTTTCGAATATTATGTGTATGGGCTGTCACTGTGAATGTTATGTATAGGGACTGTCACTGTGAATGTTATGTATAGAGACTGTCACTGTGAATGTTATGTATAGGGACTGTCAGTCACTGTGAATATTATGTATAGGGACTGTCACGTGAATGTTATGTATAGGGACTGTCACTATGAATGTTATGTGTAGGGACTGTCACTGTGAATGTTATGTATAGGAACTGTCACTGAAACTTGGAAGGCCGCAATCGAATGAAAAATGAAAGGGGTGCATTCTTTCCCTAGAAATAATTTCATAACTTATATATGCAAGGGGCCATTTCGGCGCATACCAGAACTTAGATTTGCAACATTTTTATCGTCTGTTTTAATTTGAATGATACTTCTTTAGCGTGCTATGTCTGTTTTAATTGGAATGATACTTCTTTAGCGTGCTATGTCTGTTTTAATTTGAATGATACTTCTTTAGCGTGCTATGTCTGTTTTTAATTTGAATGATACTTCTTTAGCGTGCTATGTCTGTTTTAATTTGAATGATACTTCTTTAGCGTGCTATGTCTGTTTTAATTTGAATGTTACTTCTTTAGCGTGCTATGTCTGTTTTAATTTGAATGATACTTCTTTAGCGTGCTATGTCTGTTTTTAATTTGAATGATACTTCTTTAGCGTGCTATGTCTGTTTTTAATTTGAATGATACTTCTTTAGCGTGCTATGTCTGTTTTAATTTGAATGATACTTCTTTAGCGTGCTATGTCTGTTTTTAATTTGAATGATACTTCTTTAGCGTGCTATGTCTGTTTTAATTTGAATGATACTTCTTTAGCGTGCTATGTCTGTTTTTAATTTGAATGATACTTCTTTAGCGTGCTATGTCTGTTTTTAATTTGAATGATACTTCTTTAGCGTGCTATGTCTGTTTTAATTTGAATGATACTTCTTTAGCGTGCTATGTCTGTTTTAATTTGAATGATACTTCTTTAGCGTGCTATGTCTGTTTTAATTTGAATGTTACTTCTTTAGCGTGCTATGTCTGTTTTAATTTGAATGTTACTTCTTTAGCGTGCTACCAATACATGTCAGCTTTTGGTTATTCGTAAAACATTTATGTTTTCTGTCATCTTACAAACTAAGTGCGAAAAAACTTACTTTTCATATAAATAACAGTGTGTGTGTTTTTTTTGTTTTTTTTATCTGTAACTAGCTGCTACAAGCAGACGAACCTATCAGCATGGAAGGAATAGCAACCAACAGCCAGTTCTGGATTACAGCCGAAGGCGCAATCCTCGAGGTGGATGAATTTTCTGGCAAGTTTTACAGCACGATCTACTTTTCTCTCAAGTTGAAAAGACGACCCGCTTACCTGGCCATGACGTGAGTAGAAACTAAACAGTAATTAGAATTGTATTCTATTTACTCCTGGGTAAAAATTGTATCTCTGCTTCATGAAATACAAAAGGAATCAAAATATGACTGATTTACCAGTGAACAGAGCCATGCGAAGGGAGGGGGCGAATGGGTTGACCGCCCAGGTCCCTGGTCTTGGCCCGGAAGTCATATTTTGCTTGCCACGGACCTGACCATGAGTTTGAAATGAAATGATTGGTGCAAATTTGATAAAGAACATGAAATGACCTTTTGTAAGTAATGACCAAAAATAATAATAACAATCATAATAAAGTTTATTTGAAAATCACGCTTCATCCCCAAAGGCTCGAAGCGCGGTTCAAAGTCATTGATATTACGTATCTAACCCCGCAGAAGCCAGGTCGCTTAATCAGAGCCAAACGCTCAATAAGCACTGACTTCACATCTGACAACTCCATGAGCAGTTCCATCCAGAACAAGGGTGAATGCTTCACTGCGCCTAGGTGTAACACAGTCAAATATAAACAATCGTTCTTCCCAAAAAACAATAACTGCTTGGAACCACCTGGACAATGCCACCGTGGACTCGACATCAGTCGAGAGTTTCAAGGCTGCCCTGGCTCCCGCTAGGACCCGTTAGGATACCAGCATCGTTTTCCGAACCGTTGCACATATGCCAGTCTATCAGAATCAGAAAAAGAGAAATTAAAAAATCTATATTATACCACATTGAAATACAAAACGCAACATTACAAAAACTACAAACCCATTCTATTATTAAGTGTGCTCGGTCATCCTTTTGATAAAATAAATTAATGGGATGTTTCCCCATCATCTAAAACGTGATCATTTAAATCAATTTTAATAATTAAGCATAAAATAAAAGTATCCAGACTTCATTGACGTATATATGTTACCTCGCTAATTTCTTTGCCCATATCGGTTAATGAAAATACAATACAAAACATGAACTTTCCGCGGCACCGTCTGTAACAGATATTTCATTTTTTTATCAAACTTGTTCCATCTAATATTTGTCGTACCGGTCCCCCGTCAGCCTCCTGACCCCGGTGACGCTACTGGCTGTCCTGTGTGTTGTGTCTTTTCTCCTGACACCGGAGGAACCGGAGAAGGTGTCAGTGGCCATCACAATTCTGTTGTCCTTCACGGTGTTTCTAGGCGTCATTGACACTGACCTGCCGGAGACCTCAGACAACATATCATTGATTGGTGAGTGAGTTGGTATTTCGATAATTCTCTTAACTCTAAAATATAGATGCTACTTCTTGTAAGCACCAAACAGACATGGAGTTGTTGTTGTTTTTTTAATTTAATTTCCTAGGTCATTACTAAAGGTATAATGTAGGTGTCCCAGGACTGATAGTGATATTCGATAACTAGCATGTTAAGTAAATGGAGAATATATTTCTTGGATGTCAATAGTTAATGACTCTGGTTTATTTATCTACACACATACACAGTGACTAACATGTCAAGGTCAGGCTGTTGTCTATACTAATCTAAAATTATAATTTAGAACTATACTCAAAAGTTATCTGGAAAGTTTTTATAGCACGGTCTACTTTAAACTCTGTTCTATTGCTCTCCATTGCTTCCACAGTTGTGTACGTGGACACGTTACTCCTCTTGTCCTTCCTGTCCGTGGCTGGCAATGCCGTGGTCATCGTTATACACAGACGAGATCTCAGGACGGCCGAAGACCATCTGGACATTGGGAGGCCTAATCAACAAATATCCTACCGAAACAGAGAAGCACTGTTGAAAAGGGCAGATAACTTTACGCATCATCTTCCTCTGACTGTTGATCTGGACGACAGTAGCCATGCAAAAGGTCGAGTGAAGAATGGTGGCGATTCTGCGGTGAGCTCTGACCAGACGTCCATAGATTCCCCCCACGGAGCCTATCCTAAGTCCACCAAGTGGTCAAGGGCTGAAAAACTTAACACATTTTTTCTGATATTTAACATTATCGCATTGGTGCTGATCATTATCGTTATAGGCTGTTTAATCATGCAATAGAAAGGCATTTATGTATTTTTTTTTGTTTTATACTTAATGTATTTAATAAGACAAAACTTTATATTAAGTGCGCACTGAGCGGACAAGATGTGTTCATTGTTTGGAGAGTTTTGTGTACGGGCTCTTACCGCGGTCGGGAGAAGGAAGTTTTCGGCAGATTGTGTTCGTACATTTATTCACAAACTCTGAAATAGTTATACTAGAGCCGTTCCTAGGAATTTGGGGGCTCTAAGCATGGAGCGTAGGTTGGGGACCCCGGAAGGGGGGGTCCGGGGGTGGAGCTCCCTAGGGCTGAGGAGAAAACACCACCCACCACTGCGGCACCTCCATTCTGCCAATTTCCTGTACACCCCCAAAGCTCCCCCTGCTACTTCCCTTCCCCTGCCTCCGAATTCAACTCAAAATGATACATTTCAGGATGAGGAAGGTAACGTGAGTGACACAGGTGGCTGCAGTGTCAGTTTTAAAAAAAACTTGGGATCGAGGGCGCCTCACGGGGCCCCCCTCACGTTCGGGGTCCTACGTGGATGCGTAGTCAGCGTATGCCTAAGAACGGGCCTGGTTATACAGAAAAAAAAAGGGGGGGGGGGGGGGGAGTGTCAGCGGGGTGGGGTTAAATTTGCATGAAGTGTTTTCACTTAGTTTTGATTATGGTAAATTACTTGATGGATTCTAAGGTACACTGGAAATTTAAGTTGTATATCGTCCTATAAACTGTTCTCAGAATTATTAGGTATTTCTGAATTAAACTATGTGATGAGTCTCTGCCACTTGGACAGGGTTGCCTTTGGTGTTGAATGATGGAACTAGGAATAAAGGTTGAATGAGGGAACTAGGCATAAAGGTTGAATGAGGGAACTAGACACATAGGTTTAATGAGGGAACTAGGCATAAAGGTTGAGTGAGGGAACTAGACACATAGGTTGAATGAGGGAACTAGGCACATGGATATTCCTTAATTTTTAATGGGGAACTAGACACAATTTACCCATTACTTAAACCGCTATTCCCCTGCGTGCCAAGTGAGTGTTAAATAATGAGAATGTCTCTTGACAAGTATGTCAAGTGAAATTATTAACGTTGAAAACTCAATTCCATTTTAAATAGGTTTTTGGCTGTTCTTTAACTTCTAAGTGCGTGTGCTATCCACACAAATATAGTAGCGTGGATGTTCCCGTTTCTACTTACCTCACTGAGCCTCTAGTTGATGTTCCCGTTTCTACTTACATCACTGAGCCTCTAGTTGATGTTCCCATTTCTACTTACATCACTGAGCCTCTAGTTGATGTTCCCGTTTCTACTTACATCACTGAGCCTCTAGTTGATGTTCCCATTTCTACTTACATCACTGAGCCTCTAGTTGATGTTCCCGTTTCTACTTACATCACTGAGCCTCTAGTTGATGTTCCCATTTCTACTTACATCACTGAGCCTCTAGTTGATGTTCCCATTTCTACTTACATCACTGAGCCTCTAGTTGATGTTCCCGTTTCTACTTACATCACTGAGCCTCTAGTTGATGTTCCCGTTTCTACTTACATCACTGAGCCTCTAGTTGATGTTCCCGTTTCTACTTACATCACTGAGCCTCTAGTTGATGTTCCCGTTTCTACTTACATCACTGAGCCTCTAGTTGAGCACAGCCGTGTTCAGAATATCGTATCGTATAGAAAAACAACGGTTACAAACAAAAACCATTTTTACTTTTTACTTCCTTGAGTTCTGAACACAATTGTTGCCTTTATTTTTCTTTCATTATAGATTTTTAAGAGTCCAAATGTTTTATAGGCGTCATGTCACCTCTGGTCGGTAGCAATCAGTCATGTTTTAACAATGATATTATATGATAGGCTTTCTATTTTGTTATATATTATTGTCATAAAATTATACTTTTTATAAAATATGTTTAATAAATTATTGCTTTATTTTACTTCTGTGACTATCTCATTGTTAATTCTTTTTTTGCCTAGTCGACAGTGGATGTCACTATTGTATCAATGTGAATAAAGAATGCTGGTAAAACCAGGTTTTTTTATCTTAAATTGGATGAGCAGACATTACATGCGAGGCATAAATATTAGCAGACATTACATTCGATGATTGAGCATTTCGTGATATAATCTTACAATTGCTCAAGACTTCCTCTATAAAAAATGTTTCAACATTATTATTTTATGTATATACGATAATACATTTATTTAACTGCAAAGTTCCAACCCAAAATTCTATATGACATATATATTTCTTTATATTTTATCTTTTTGCTCCATTCTTTCATACAATATGGTGCATCATTGTCCTGGAGATTTTCTTTCAATCTTTCCATCTGTGACTGTAATATTATTGAACAACGCCAACTCGTCTGTGTTCTGTGTAACAACTGATCTTTATTCCATATTCTACATCCCTTTTATACCTCACATCACATGATGACTCTCTCCACTCAGAGGCGTAGCGAGGGTGTTTCGCGCCCGGGGACAAGATTCGCGCCCGGGTACAAGATTCGTGCCCGGGGACAAGATTCATTTTAAAGCGCCCCTTTTTCATTTTTTTCAACTCTCAAACCCATTATTTTCATCAATAAAATAATATCAAAGCACATTTTGGCGCCCTTAACTAGCAGACACCCGGGGACATCTGTCCCCCCTGCCCCCACCACGCTACGCCTCTGACTCCACTTCTCCAACTAATACGCATGCCTTTAATTTTAAAAACATTCATGAATGAAAACAACTCACCTCACCACGTCCTGTCATACCATATCACAACAACACCGGCCAATCAGGTCACAAAGTTCACTCACTACACGCCAATACACACCACAATAGACGTCAGTCATACACACTATAACACCAACAACAAAAAATGTGTTCGTCACAATTGTACTGCTGTATATTTTCAGGAGGATATATAGAGTGACGTCACTAGCATTGTTTATCCAGTGCGATAAACTTGCGGTGTCACCTAAAACAATATGTGTCCAGCTTTCATTATGATTGGACAAAATACACATTCAAACGTTCAGAAAAATTTCTTCATCGGTACAACAAAAACATTAATATAATTAAATTTTAAATTTACATAATAAATTTAGCTCCTAGTTGTATCTAAAAAAGAGAAGAAAAGAATAAGAATTGTCAAAAGTCCATTACAAAAACAAAGTTCAGATGAACGGAAAGAAAGTGGGTAAAAGTACTATATAAAAAGCAAACAGGGAAAAAACATTGCAGCTATGTAAAATTGTGACTTTGGTTTATACAGTATTGAGTCAATGTTCCAAATCTTGTTATTAATTTGTGTTCCATATTAATTCTATCCGGAGTATTACTCACATACAATATACCAGTAACTGCAATGTCTAATAGTCCATTATGGTTAGCGTTATTGCAGTGGCGTCGCTAGGGCTGGTGTCACCTGGTGCGGTAAACTCATGGTGTCACACCACCCCCCCCCGCCCCCAACCCGACATCCACGATGGATTTCTTCTTGTTAAAATAAGTCCACATTATAACAATGACAAGAACAAAAACAAATTAATTGAAGGTCAGGAGGTAAAATGTATTTAAGAACTGTAACGGTAACAAAGTTAAATAATAATATTTATTACATTAAATTTACTTAATTTAAAATGTTCCTTTCCTGGTTTTCAAAGCTGCAAAACTGTCAATCACTTGATCAAATCAATAGCCTTCCTTGTAACACTTTCAATTGATAGTAGATTCAGATCAGAAAGCATTGACTGTCCTATGGTTAAAAGTAAATAGTTCTTGAAAACCTCAGTTTTGAAAGGTTCCGCTCGCAAGAGCCACAGACACACAGATCGTAAGAGATAATTGAAGGCTTAGCGAGAGTGTTGGAAGAGATTCTATGAAGTTCCATTCATCTATGAATTTCAAAACATCAATACTGACCAGTCCATGACTTTTTGAACTTCAATATCAGCTGCCTTTAGATGTCTTCTAAACCTTGGTATTTCTTTTAAAAGTTCATATTCTGATTAGAGACCAACCCGAAAGTGATTTTCAAAGCCGAAAATAGGCCGAAAGTTTAAAATGACTTTAGGCCGAAACCGAAAAAATACCGAAAGTTTAAAAATGACTTTCGGTCGAAACCGAAGCCGAAACCGAAATATTTAGATATTTTGAAATTTGTTCCCGCATGCATTCTGCATACATCGAAAATGATGGGAGAAAGTATAAACATTTACATTCTTTTTATAAAAAATGAGATAATCGTGAATATTAATAAATAAACGTCTAATATAACATCTTGTTGTTAAAGATCGTTTAGTTTGTACTTAAAGATTGCTTATTTTGTTGTTAAAGATCGTTCAGTTTTTTTGTTAATGATCGATTTATTTGTTCTTAAACATCGGTTAGTTTTTCCATAAAGATCGCTTAGTTTGTTGTTAAAAATCATTTATTTTGTTTTTTAAGATCGCTTAGTTTGTTGTTAATTATTGCTTAGTTTTTGTTTAAAGATATTTTAGTTTGTTATTAAAGATCATTTAGTTTGTTCAAAAAAGATCGCTAAGTTTTTTCTTAAAGATCATTGATTTTGTTCTTAAATATCGCTTAGTTGTTCTTAAAGATCATTTAATTTGTTCTAAAAGATCATTTAGTTTGTTCTTAAAGATCATTTAGTTTGTATAGATCTTTTAGTTTGTTATTAAAAATCTTTTAGTTTGTTCTTAAAGATCGCTTATTTTGTTGTTGAAGATCGTTTAGTTTTTTCATAAAGATCGCTTAGTTTGTTCTGATAGATAATTGATTTTGTTCCTTAAGATCGATTAGTTTGTTCTTAAGTATATTTTAGTTTGTTCCTAAAGAACATTTAGTTTTCTGTTAAAGATCGCTTAGTTTATTCTTATAAATCATTTAGTTAATTATTAAAGATCATTAGTTTTGTTCTTAAAGATCACTTAGTTTGTTCTTAAATATCGCTTAATTTGTTCTTAAAGATCGTTTAGTTTGTTCTTAAATGTCGCTTAGTTTGTTCTTAAATATCGCTTTTGCTGAGAAATAGATGACCGAAAACCTCAGTCAATTTCGGTCGAAACCGAAAAAAAAAACGAAAGTTAACTTTTCTCTTTCGGCCGAAACCGAAATTAAGCAAAACGTTAACTTTCAGTTTCAGCCGAAACCGAAACTTGGCCGAAAGTGATAAAATGGCCCCGAGTGTGTGAATATGCATTTTTTAAAATTTGGTATCACCCTTGAGATGGTGTCACCAGGTGCGGTCCGCACCACCCCTCATGACCATGTTTCTCCAGTACAATCCCCTATATGTCACTAATATCCATGTTCCTCCAGTGCAATCCCCTATATGTCACTAATATCCATGTTCCTCCAGTGCAATCCCCCATATGTCACTAATATCCATGTTCCTCCAGTGCAATCCCCACATGTCATTAATGTCAAAGTCTCCATCTCTCGTTCAGTTTGATGATGCCCATTACAATGCTGGCCATCATGTGTGCTGTTCCATACCTCTTATCACCGTCTGAACCAGAGAAGCTGATGGTAGCCATAACAGTCCTGCTATCCTTTACTGTCATCATGGATTTTATTTCTGGCAGAATACCACAGAATTCAGAGCATGTTTCCATTTTAGGTACCGTAAAAGTAATTTATATTATTATTATATCTATAACTAAATTGGGTTGTATGAATGCTGTGTAACATTCTTGACTTCCATACTTATGATCTTTCAACACTGCTCAATTTGATTTTTTAAATGTATAATTTCTATTATTGGTTTTGTTTCCTTTTTAAACTTTACAAAGTGAGATTTCTTCATCTCGACAGATTTTGATAATTTGTGGTACCGTAGATATCCTATATATTCTTGTTGAACTGTTTAGTAAACTTTTAATGTGTACTGTACTAAAAAAATTAACTGTAATGACGACCTGGAAAATTACCTGTCTATGATTTTGTTCATTTTCCACGATATTTTCAGTGATCTACATGACCTTACTTTTCATCCAGTCTTTCCTGAGCGTGGTTTTCAACGCCATTGTTCTCATCGTGAACATCTTGGACGAGCGTCATCACACTCCACGTCACATCAACAAAGACATAACAACTTCTGAGGTCGTCCACTTCACAGAGCAGACGACTCCCTCCAAAAAGAGGCTCGTGAACTTCCTGCTTGGACATGCAGCATTGTGGAAAATGTGCTCAAAGTTCACTGTTAAAATCAGTCCGACGAGTCAAGACCAAGCAGACAAACCAAAGACAATGTCAAGAGCTTACAAACTAAACAAAGTTTTTCTTGTCATCAACATTTTCTCTCTGTTAACTACCAGTCTTGTGTCTTGGATTCTATTGGTTTCCTAATATAACCAGCTACATTTTGTGTTTGGTAATTGAAAGCACAAGTGGCAGCTCAACAAAAATCTACGCTTAGGTTTATAAATACATTTATGTGTCGTTATTATTCTGAATATTGTAAGGAAACCTTGCTTGCTCTCTGCTAACCTTCATCTATATCTGGCATTCACTAAGGAAACAACTCAGGCGATAACATTTGATGATTATAATCTTGTTCTTTATTAGGCTGACACTTTGCTTATACTTTCTCTCATCTCGCAACTCTGACTGCCCTCATCTTCTACCGTCGGAGCTCTCCCTGCTATGTCCGCTTCTCTGTCCGGCCGCATTCTGTACGTCCCGTCCAGAGGTCCCTATTTATAAGTCCCTGGTCCATAGAGTTCCTTTCCCAGGTCTGTACTCACGCCCGCCCCTTTGATCAGTCGGCGCACTATCCCCCGCCCCTTTGATCAGTCGGCAACCAGTCTCCCAGGGAAATACCCTGGTCAGATGGCCGGTACCCTGCTGTAAGATCTGACGCGCCCGGCGTTTTGATCAGTCGATCGTGATCCCTGGTCAGATGGCCGGTAACCCTGCTGCGAGATCTGACGCTCCCGGCGCCGTCGTGGTCCGAACTCTCCACAATATTAATACCATATACCGGTACTGATTTTTTTGTATAAGAATTTTCTATAAATATTTTTTTTAAAGCAGGGGCTCTTAGAGGCCTCATTAAGGTTGGTGCCCCCCCCCCAAAAAAAAAAAAATAACACACACACACTCATGGGACCTGCACTGTCATATTTTAATCATTGTACCGGTATCATTGTAGTGTATTGTCAACGTTACTTCCCTTTTGTTATCATTGTCAGAAGCCATGTTGTTTTGTTTGTACCTTGCCCTAGATACGAAGCTGTGCAGATGTGCTAGCTTTCGAAATCGAATACGGTTGCAGTTGCAGCGGTGGGATGAATACAAAAAAAGGTGTACGCCTACACATCTAGGACCAGGGGTATTGATTATTTAAATTTATAATACAATGGCATGCATCTAAAAGAATAGCACAATGTACATGACATCATAGGCTATAGTGTTGCTCTCGCATCTCTCCAGGAACATCATGTGCCCCCAAGAGCAAAATGTGAACATCAATAACATAAGTTATAACTAGTTTAAATACCACTCAGTTGTCAAGTTTAAACGGTTTTAACAAGAGTATTATCTGGTGCCTTTCACTAGTTTAACCCTTTACAGTCCAAGCCTATTCAGCCTTGTTTACTCCCAACGCCCAAGCAAAGGGACATAACTCCATTTTAAATGAAGGTTCTTTATCTAATTAATTTACAGAAAATAAACTAGAAGCAACAAAATAAAATAAAAAATACCTAAATACAAAGAAATGATTAAAGCAAAAGTTAAACCTAAAAAATATTTTCAGAGACCCTCTCACTCATGAAATAGTGAAGCTTCATTAGGCCTAAGTTCCTTCAAGAGTGTATCCAAGGCTTAGATAGCCATTTTTTACAGCGAAAAAATCGCGACTTTTAAAAAAAAATCATAGAAAATCAGCCCCTAAACACACCGCGGTCAAACTAGTATAAAAATAAATGCCGACAACGAGGCTTTCTACCGGTAGAACTATAAATAGTAAATCGCAATGAATTTCCGCTGTGCTAAGAACGAAAGTAATTACCCTCGAAACTGGCGGGTTTGGCCGCAACGGACTGTAGGCTTTAACAGTTTTAACAAGAATAGTATCTGGCGCCTTTAACCAGTTTAACCGATAACAGTTGGAATCTATGAAATATCACGCTCGATATATTTGATGATCTGTACGGTATATTAAATAATGATTAGACTACACGGAAAAGTTTTGATAATTCAAAATACCGCAAGAATGGATTTTAGCAAGTACTTTGAGGCTGCATCTATAGGTACCCGGGTACCTACAGTTATCAATAGCTATTCGCACCCGGAGTGGCTCCGTACAGATTAAATCTTCGGAGTCGGGTGTGATGACAATAATACTGGTAATAGTATGAGAATTTTTTTTCTACTTGTTATTTCATAGTTTTATTCTTTTTATTTTTGCTTTATTAATTTTTCTGAGGACGGGTAGATTTTTTTTCTTTCTTATTTTCCTTTTAAGTTTAAGCCATTTTCGTAGATCATTTTTTTTTTTTAATCTAGTACTAAGTAATGAAGATGATTTAGATACAGTTACAGTACATTTATTGTTTTCATTTGAATTTTTTAAAAGTAATAATTTAAATTTAATTATTAAAATTAAATCCTTTATTTAAGATTATTTATGTGTATTGTTTAAGTTAAAAGATTTAATCACACAGTACTTTATAAATTAATAAGCTATTCTAAATAATGAAAATTTAATTCATAATGAATTAATTTGAACTATTCCTCTAGACTCTAGAGAGCTTGGCTTAGTCAGAACAAAAACACCAATTTTAACCTTTTTCCTTGGCACTGGGAGTCATACATGCGGACACTGACTGTTTTTCATGATATCTCGAATCTCCTTTCAACAACTTCTCTATTTGACTTGACCTAAGTCACAAGGTAGTTGCAATGAATATGAACATTTTAAAGTTAAAAGATGCAATTGTATAAAGCATGAGAAAGAGACTTATTTTTGGAGGACTTGTCTTTTTTTTTTACCATACCTGTCTACTGGGTCTAACACACTGGTACATAATTTAAAATTTAATAGAAAAACAAAACCTTTTTGACTTGAGAACATTTTTTTTTTGTTTTTAGTTATTTGAGTTGTGTACTCAAGTAATCCATAAAATAAATTAGGGGCCAGTAAGGCAGCCAATAAACTCATTCAATTAGGTCACATCATTCCTTTGCCATTTGTCTCCTTTTACTTTCTGACATTCCTTGTTGGTACCCGTACAGTTAACTATTGTTTGTATCATTTCTTCATTTAAGTACATATGTAATTTTTGAGTGGTAGCAAATAAATGTGATCTGTGAAGGGAGTTTGGTTTCAAGGCAACTAAGTCATGCCACATTGAAAATAAAATACTGATAACCCTAAATAAATAGAGCCATTGAAAAAAATATAGTACACACAAACCATACACAAACAGAAAGACAAAAATCTACTAAATTTTATTTTTTTTAAATTTGTTGTGACTTTTATTGCAAAAAATTAAACATTTTATACCAATTTTGACTTTTACACAAAATGAATATAGACAAATTTGTATTGCATTATATTGTAACTTATTGTATTGTATTGTAAATGAAACTTGGCATACACATTAAGAATAACATTGACATAAAGTTTAAAGAAGCTTATTACACAGAAGTTATTGGAAATCTTACAAATGGCATGTATGTGGGGTCACATAAATATTTGAGAACTCTTCATGAGTAGCATATAGTAGCAAATTTAAAAATGTTATGAAACTTTTCTAGTTGGATATACCCGGTATATAAAAAAAAAGACTCTTGAATCTTGTAAAGAATATCATTGAAAAGAAGCATGCTATGTTTGAAGGCTGTAGCTAGAATACTTTTCCTCCCAATTCATTTGGCATTCCTAAAAAATCTAGAAAATGCAAAATTGAGAAAAATGAAAAAAAGTATAAAATTGTGTTTTTTTAAATTAGAGGTTTGCATGAACGATATAGGATGCATACACCATGTACATATACCATTCATGAATTTTAAAAAAATTAGAAAACTAAGACAGAAAAGATAGAAAAAAAAAATTAACACACGAACCTCATTAAAAAAATATATATAATAAAAACATTCTGAAAAATGTTCCTTTGAGATATTTGTTTAAAAACCATCCATCATTAAGTAGAGAATGTCATTATAAATAAGCATGCAACGTTTCAATTATTTAGTTCCAAAACTATTCCTCCTGATTCATCAATTGACGTCAGAAAAAAAAATTAAAATGCTATATCGATAAAAGCTGAAAAAGACACTGACAAATGCTTATTAAAAAAATTAAAGTTAAAGGTTACTTGAACAACATTGGATGCATACATCATGAACACATTCCACTCGTTAATTTAAAAAAAACAATTTAAGTACCCGGTACATAGATATAATTGATAGAATATAAATGAATGCATTTTCCCAACAACCCACTAGCCTCAAGCCTAATAAAAATAATAGGATCATAAAAACTTCGGAATTTTGTTTATGAGACATGTAATAAAAAAAACATCAATCATTATGTAGAGAATATAATAGAAAAAAACCTTGCAAATTTTGAAGCACGTGGTAATAATACTTTTCCTCATAATACATTTGACGTCAGAGATAAATGGAAAATCCTAAGTGGACCACTTTAAAAAGAGACAAAAATTAAATTAAGCAATATTAGATCTATAGGAGTCAAATAAAATGAAATGTAAAGCATATCAATGTGAAATTATCATAAAAGATAAGAATTTTCTAGATATTTTTACAAATGTTAAACAATATTGTAGAACATGTTAATGTTTTTAATAAGAAATCAAATAGACTCAGTTTAGGAAAAAAAAATCTGCCCAAGAAATATAATAAAAATGGTTACTTACACAATTTTGTAAAATAATTTTCAGCACATTAAAAACATTTACATCTTTATAAAAGTAGCTGAAATCTTTCGGAACCAATCATTGCGAATTAGCAGTGAACATAAATTTACAAGAACAAGGCAAGAATGACGATTATCTCAGCAAGGCCTTTTCAAACCCAGTTGTTGGGTTCAGCTGTCTATGTTCTATATACCGGTATTCACTTTCTGCGTGTTAACTTGTCCGTTGGTTCACTAGTCCTTGTGAGTACCACCTTTACATTGCTGTGCATGGATCCAGTGGGCTAGAAAGAAATAGACAAAGTAGATAGATCTATAAAATTTTTAAAAAATTATTTAAATCTAAATATATCCAATTATAACATATCTTTGAAGATAGAAGAGTTCTCATTGTTTTCCCACAATGGCGTCATTTATAACAAAAGATTCATGAAATGTAGGCTACTTTTTTTTTTTTTAATCTTGTTCAATTTTGTTAAATGTTTATTGTACATGAACAAAAAGACGCTATTTTAGGCCTTTAGTTCTATCAGGTAAAGAGGAAGTTTTAATTTTATATCACTAGAAATAATTAATCGCGCTTAAATTTCATTGCCTTAAGTTTAAGTCTTAATACTTAATAAGTAGCCACTTTGATTAGAAAATTAAAACTTTTTGTAAAAATAAACCAATGGCATAGTTGAATAAAGCTAATTTTTTAAAGAATTATTATTATAACACCAAAATCATATTTTTAGCTGTTGTTGTTTTAAAGTTATGAATTTTAAAGTATGACTTAATTTGTCCTTTTTTAACATCGACCACATCTCCATTTTCTGGTACCCAATTCCGCTGTTGGCGTCACAAGCTATATAACTCTTGTTTTAATGATAATTTCATTTTCAGAACTAATGCTGTATTAAAAATAAATTTATAATAGATAAATTGTAGCTTATCTAACTATGCACTATTTATATCAGTAAATTTAATATAATGTATAGTTAAATGTATTAATATGTGGGCATGGCTTTTCCGATTTCTGTTTACCAAAGTCTTCAGCGTCCATTATACCGGTAAATGCTATATAGTCTATATAAGGCAACGCACCCCCTAAAATGTTGTTTGGTATCTACTTATTTTGAACTTTCAACTTTGGCAAATGACTAATTAACTAAAGCTTTCCCTGACCAATGGTGTTAATAGTTTTTGCACATGGCAAACTCTTATGAATGAAACTTGAGGTAGTCGGTAGTACTACGGCATAGCATTATGCAAATGGCTGTGGTTTCCCATGACTTTTTGCACACAGTCAATCTGATGGCTAATAATATGGACTCTACCGGGTTTTTAAAGCTCAAATTTAAAAATGTTTTCAAAATGCATTCTGAAACACAAGTTATAAAATATTTTGATGCATATAGAGATAATAATAAATATTTCCTAAGCTAAGTATCTGCGTTTTCCGCCATTTAAAAGGGGGGCGGGATCACTAATCCTAAATGGCCTGTGCGACCTTTGCATAATGAGGTCAACTTTGAGTAGAATTGTGAAAATGTTTCATGAGCTATCTCAATGAAATTTTGCACAAATTATGCAGGCCTACTTTTAATATGAAAGACCTACTTTGAATATTTAGACCGAATTTATTAATGCGAAGATGCCTTATATTGACATACGATTTTCCTCACTTAAAGTTGAGATAAAGAACAAATTAACTCAATGGGAATGTAGTTCAACATTTCTCCTAACGTTAATTCAATAACTACAGCAACAGCAGTTAATGGTATTGACCAGATGAGCTTGTGTAGATTGGTTATGTTAATGTATGCATTTATGTTGTAGTTAGTTGGACAAATTTAATACATTTCTTTTGTTTTAAATTATCATCTAAATGGTTTATCATAATAACTTCAGTACTAGTTATAATTTTTTTTTGTCTTTCAGTTCCAATACAAGCTAAGAAGCAGTCAGAAAGATGATGCTGACCTGATTGTTGGATCTCAGGCAAAGACCATGCAGCAAAACAAAGAAAAGTACAGCCCCAGAGACAAGGGGGTTGTGGAGTTCTATGCTTCTGTTGGAAAATATTTTGAGATGGTGCTTGACTACCTTCTAAAAAAAACTTCCCTATCAGATCCTGCACTTCAGAATGCTTCTGTATTTGATCCAAAAAGGAGGTTAAACAACACCAGCTAGAATACTTCCTTACCAGATTCCCCATTCTGATCCCCAGAGGGACTGATGTTGACACCATCTATGAAGAGTTTGATAGGCATCAGCAGAGGAACATTGAGGATTGCATTGAGGATGGGGTAAGAGTTGACAGGATTTGGCAAACAATTTGCCAAAAGCACTCATCCCTTAAGAATCTTGCCCATGTAGTGAAAGGGATCCTCACCATACCTCACTCCAGTGCTGCGTGCAAGAAAATATTCTCTATGTTCCTGAAAACATGCGCAGACCAGGGAAAAAAATAATGGCCCAAAAACAAAAGAGGCCTTATTAATCCTCAAGAGAAAATCAGGAAGCTGCTTGGACTTGGATGAAACTTTCAGTGCAAAAGAACTCCAGCAGCTTAAAAGTTCAGCAAGCATCATCAATACACAAGGTATTTAAATATTTATAAAATGTATACTCAGTTAGATTTAAATATTTATAAAATGTATACTCAGTTAGAGAATGTGCCCCTTTTATTGTTACAAGTGTACTAATTTGTTTAGCATTGTACTATTCTGAGACAATATTGTACTATTTTGAGATGGAATTGTACTATTTTTGGAGTTCCTGGGGAAACAAGTCTGGTGTATGAGTATAATATAAGCTTTAATTAAATGATAATATAATTTACAAAGATTTTATAAAGCTAAAGCATCTAGACCTAGATGAGCCACACAGTGGGATCTGACTATGATAAAAACATCATGTTTGTGGCTCTTTAGGGTTAACAACACATGGTCAAGGGCTTACCAATAATCATTACATTAAATTACAATTTATTTACAACTGTAGGATGTTATAAACTATAATTATCATAAGGTAGATATTTTAAAAATAATACAATTTTGTTAACATTCACAATTTTTAGTTTTATAGTTAATGAAAATTCACAATATTTAGTTTTAATCTCAAATGTATTAAAATTGATAGCCAGTATAAAAATTTATGAGTGTATGACAATGTCAGAATTAATTTGTGATACAGATTAGAGAACACATTCTTCAATGAGTGACACTCAACGTGAAGGAGTTTACCATCAGGGTCCCATTTGGATAGCTCTCTCTGCTCAGGACCATAAGAGTTACCCATGATGTTTTACCATTTCAGCTTTTTTTGCTACATTTCATAACTATAAGATAAGATAAGGTAAGATAAGATTCTTTTCTTTATCCAAATAATGTGTTTTGATTACATTGTATCTATTCATTTTTAGCACATATCCAGCAAATATTCTTTCTATGACAAAATTATAAAACTAGAGCAATTTAAACACATTTAATGTGTGTCTCAAGTGCAATAATCAGGCATCATTTACCACAGAATTTCACTCCCTTAGTGACAATATTAACTTTAATTAAGAGCGATTGTTTGATTTTGTTAAAGCCAGAGGAGCACTCTGTTAAATTCTAACAGACTGTTGAACAAATCAGTGCATAACTTTCAATTTTAACTTTGAGGGAAAGAATTCACCCTTATTGAGCTCATCTTAAGTATCTGTCGTGTCATGTTTAAAACAGAATGTTTACTTAATGAACTTGAATAATAAGTTTATAATAAAGGTGTGATTAGAATGTTAAATATTGATTGGACGTATAGCTAGAATATTAAATTTAGACATGAAATATGGTTAAAATATTAAGTTTAGATTAGAAGTGTAAATTATGTTTAAAATTGTATTCCTCCAGATGAGTCTCCTCTCAAATTTGGTTGGTTGAATGTATTAATGAAAGCCATGGAGATGACCAAACTGGACTTTAAAAATTTCACATGAAGATGTCAGAACTAAACATTGAAAACTTCACATGCAGATGACCAAGATGGACATTGTAAACTTCACATGAAGATGTGAGAACTGGACTTTGAAAATATCACATGCAGATGACGAAGCTAGAAATTGAAAACTTCATATGAAGATATCAAAACTGGACTTAAAACTTTACCATGACAAAGATGACCTATTGAAGTAGGTTTTTTAAAAATTGTGCCTACAATCGAACAAAAAAAACAACAATAAAACTACAACTATAATACTAAGTTTAACAGCATTCTAAAGATTAATTCATATGAACTTATGATTATTAAATATTATTACATACATGAAGACATCACCTACAGAAATACAGAGGATACCATCGTACTATTACAGTAAAACTTCCATTTTGCTACCTTTAAATTGCCATTGAAACGAGTGCGTTATTTGATGGGGGTCTTAAAGAGGTAGGACATTTTCAAAAAACAACACTTAGAAAATTAAGTAAACAAGTAAAAAAAATACACATACCATTCAGTATAGGCACCATCTTACATTCAGAATTATAGATTAAACTCTGTCTCACAACCAATATAAACGCATATTGTCTCACAACCAATACAGTCATTATCTTCCTATTCCTCATTAATTCCAATGCTGGTTTGGTAGTTGTATAAAAACGTGTGTAAGTGCTGAGTACATGCTTAGAGTTATAACTATTTATGTATAAGATAAGCGCATTAATTGTTGTAATTATTTTTATTCTGTCATTGAATAGTTTTTTTTATTAATAGAAATCTGTTATTTCTGTTTGTTTTCATAATCCCCCCCACCCGTGCATGTTCTTTTAATATGTCTCTTTGAACACCAGACATGGTGTCAGCAAGATCTGAAAGGCCCCTGCTCAGGCCATAACTGGCCATCTCCTTGGAGTATTTCAAAAGACAAATTTACGGTGCAAGCGTTATTTCCCCTTCACTACTTCCTAGCTGTTTTAGTGCATCGCCTGCTGTTAAAAGTCGTAAACGAAACTATTTTCTCCAAGCGCACAAATATAGCATTGCTTTGGAATCTGACTTTTTCAGGTGCTAGGTCATAAAATTGAATTATTTGAAGGTTGTAAGTCGCTTTTTGAGGGAGTCGTTTAAGGAGGTCTTTATATATTGCAAAGCATTGGTGAATTTTTTTTCGGTCATATGTTGGAGGAAGTCGTTTAAGAGAGGGTTGCAAAACGGAGGTTTTACTGTATTGGAAAGACTTTACCATCACCTAGACAGCTCTAAAAAATATGCTAGGGTGCTTTCTTGGAAGTGCTGGGTGGCCGAGTGGTCTAAACTGAGTAAATCTCAAGTTGGTGGTCGGGAGTTCAATTCCAGCCAAAGCCCAGTCAAGCATAAACCCATCCAGCACCCAGTGTAGATGGGGACACGTTAACCTTGGTCGGCAACTCATCTAAGAAGGAAACTCTAAATTCAAACCCGGAGATGGCGTCCCCTACAGGCGGCAAACAATGAATCATTCCAACAACCCCTGCGACGCCCCGGATGCCATCACTGAGAGCGCAGTGAGGATGCTAAAATAGCATGGATACTTAGCGCTATATAAGTATTCAAACAATCAATCTATGACTTCTGATCAGCATTTAACACTATCCAACCACACCATATGATTAAAAAGCTTTATATGTTAGCTTTTCAAGAAGCCAGAGCCCAAGCAAAACTGTTACTGATGATGGGAAAGCATATACCACATGGAAAATATCTCAAAACTGAAAGATCTCACAATAAATAATCGCAGTATTCAAAAGCGTAATCACAGTATTGAGGAAGTAAAGACATAAAAGTGTCTAAGTATCACCATTAATAGTAAACTGACAGGGCAAACAAAAGCAGCAGAAAACCTATTAAACACATGGGAGAGAAAATTTCTCCGGGAAATATATGACAAAGGATGTATATGGATGGAGAATACGTACCAATACGTACAGTCTATATCAGGATCCCACGCTAGTAGCAGAAATAAAAAAGGGCAGGCTATGCTGGGCAGGACACTTAAAGAGAATGCCAAATGACAGAAGAAAACGGCTCAAAGGCAGACCTAGGCTTAGATAGATGGATGATCATGGGCCCTTAAAATAAAGAAGAAGAAGAAGATCTACAGCAGCTGGTAATCCAAGCATGGAAAAGAAAAGCATTTGTTAGGTCTGAGTAGAAGGAAGTAGTGAGGCAGGCCAAAGCCCTACATGGGCCATAGCGCCACAAGGATGGATGGATGACATGGCATGAACACAGCCAAATTTTTTATTAAAAAATCAACCAAAGACTTTTCTATCTTTAAAAAATGTACTATTTCGGTGTAAACAAACAAGTTATTAACTTATTATACAATTCAACAATTGGAAGCCTTCTAAACTTCCCATTACACTGCAGCTCTATCAGCTCCATCTACAAATTTGCAGGTGCTGTTTCCACATCTAAGATATAGGTTGACTTGGTTCAACATTGCTTGGCAACAAGAAAAGGGAGACAAGTTGCATGTGTGTCTCCCTTAAGCACAGCTTCACTTGAAATACCTTCACTGCATCAGGCATATCAGTGATCAAGTGGTTGTTCAACATTGCTTGGCAACAAGAAAAGGGAGACAAGTTGCATGTGTGTCTCCCTTAAGCACAGCTTCACTTGAAATACCTTCACTGCATCAGGCATATCAGTGATCAAGTGGTCCCGTGCCTGGAGCTACAGGTTCAAGTCGCTTTTTATTTTTAACCCGAAAAACTGTGGAGTCTTTCCCAATGCTGTCCATGAATTGAGAGATTTCATCAATCAGCTGGAAAAAATCCACTAAGAACTTTTATCAGACTTAGCCACCGCACCTCTGTATGAACTCTTTAAGTCTATTTCCAGAAAAAAAAATATTGAAATTACCTGTGATTTAAACCTCATTACACCTTCCATGTTGAGGACTTTACCACACAGCAAGCCTTGGTGTATGATGCAGTGATATGCTATCAATCCACCAGTAAATTTATCCTGCATTTTTAACCACATTCTTCCAACAAACTAGTCCCCTTTTTCGCTGTTCATCACCAGTGCTCCATCTGTTGTAAGTCCAGCTAGTTTGTCCCAAGGCAGGTTCATGTCGGTTAAACTTTGACATACATTGTCAAACATTTCTTTTCCTGTCATTTCTCATGCATGGATTCCATGTGCAATATTTCTTCTGTAACATTGAAACTGGAGACCACTCCACAGATGAAGATAGCGAGCTGTGCAGTGTCAGTCAGCTGTGCAGTGTCAGTC
>CAXITT010000523.1:9135-26271 GCA_964033795.1 Lymnaea stagnalis | reverse complement strand
TTTTTTTACACCAAAAACAGTTTTTAGTGATTAAAAGTTTATGTTCACAATGTGCTTTCGATTCACCAAGATGATCCATACGGGAAAAAGAAATCCAAGTGTTGGGGGATAAAGAACCAAGTGGAGCATGACATAATAAGTATAATTCTAGAATTATCAATTTTATCATTATCGGAATGTTTAAAATGAAACATGATAAATTTGAACTTTCTATGAGGGCTCCTTGAATGATAGCCTGCAGGGCAAAGTTGACAACGCAATATGTTCCCAAATCAAAGGCTAGTAATTGTTATTAATGCTAACAATTATTAAGTAACTGACCTTACTAGTAAGGTATAAACTAACTTGAAATTTTAAAAATATTTTAACAATAGGATATAAATATCTGTTACCTGTACAAAAATGTCATATCAGTTTATAAATAGAAAGAATAAAAGCTATTTTTTATATTTTCTTGATAAATTATTTACAATAAAATAAAACATACTTTAAAATCAAATTTACAACAAAAATTTAAAAAATATTGAAGTTATAATATTGTACAGGATATCCCAGAAGAATTCTATTTATAAGTATAAAGTCATATACTTCTATTAAAATTTATAATAAAAAGTATTTTAAACAATTAAAAAATATAAAATTATTTACAGAAAAGTAATACTTGCACAAATAAAAAAATAAATTTAGCATAAAAGAATTGTTAATTTACTGAATACTAGTAAAATAAATGTCTGAAATAGAGATTTTTTTTCTCCCTCAATATTGCAAAATTACGGTCAAAGGGAAGCAACCATTAAAATAAACAGATTTTTAAAGATGCCAGAGATAGCTTCCCATTGATTTTTAAGTTAATTTTTACGATTCAAGAAAGTTAACTCTTGTCACCTTGGTGAAAGATTGTATTAACTTGGTTACTGTTCCTAATTTTTTTTTATGAAAGTATGGGAACTAACTGCTTTTATCTTGATGGACAAAATAATTTTTTGAGTTGTCTCTGATTGAGTACTCTTTTAATACCAAAAGTTTATTAAAAATAAATAAAATCAACATAATTTTATTTGCTTTCCTTAGGATAAAGAATTCTTTTGTTCTGGCAGTGTTTCTTGCTGCATCCTTGTACTGGCATCTTTGCAACTTTTGGGGGTATGATGTTGCTATTTAAACAGCGGTACCTAGCTGATGCTGTGGTTTGAATTATAGATAAAGAATAATAAGGATAACTTTTTCAGTAATTTTCAGGATAAAAAACAAACATTACTTTGTTCAGTACTATGATAGTACTATGTTATATTATATGAATGTGTGAGGACCGGGGTACTGTTTGAAGTCAAATTATGTATTATAGGGATAGGTGTAAGTTAATTAGGATTAATTAAATTAAAATCAAGCTATTTAATTTAGTTTTCAACAAAATTTTATGTAAAAATATTTATATTCCTTAATCCTTGCCACAGCAATTGGGTGTCTTCAATTGGATGTAAAACACCAGGAGACAGACGTGTGATTGCGGATATCTTGAGTTTCCTGAAATGTCCCTTGTTAAGGGAGCAAATTCTTATCATTTTTTTTTTTTTGCTCGTTATGCAAATGACTTGTTATGAGAGGTTCCACTGTATTCTGAATGCATTTGGGTACTGGTACTAACAATAATAACATTAACATGTATTCAACATAACATACGATTTCAAAGCAGAACAGTCTCATGTACACATGGAAAATAGGGGCTTTGCACCTCAGCTTGCACAGTTTATACATAAAAGAACAGAATGGTCTTTGCAAATATAAATATGTCTTAATAAACTTGTTGAGTTGAAGTGGTTTGGGCAGCTATTTGAAGTGTTTGTAAAGATTTCAAAACACTGGGGATGTTTTTATTGTGTTCAGGAGCAATACAATTTTCTGCCTTGAGCTCTGGTTTTTTACAAGGTTGTTTCCTGTCTGAACAAAAACGCTGATTTTTTGAGGAGCAGACATTATTATTGGGTAGGAACATCTTGCTCCGTTTCACTGTTCCAACTATAGGGTGAGTCTGTTCTCTGCCATTGGTTTTGCAAGTTGTAGGGGAATGAAATAATAGGCTGTTCTGAAATTTTGGCTACTTCCAATGAAGTTCCTTGTGAGAGAAATCACAATCTCTGGGGATATTCCAATATTTCTCTTTGCTGGCAGGGCACTTACATTTTATTTGAATTTGAAGAGATATGGGCAGCTCTTCAGAGGATAGTTCGAAGGCGATTCACAGGGTAAGAAGAGTTTTATTCCATATTTTTCGGGCTTGCTTGGCATATATCATACATTGAATAAATCTGCACTGACCTCTGAAACCAACCAGTTGTCCACATACTGTGATGTTCTCTCCAGGAACATAATACCTCACAAAATTACTCAGGAATGCTTCTCATACATCTCCTATGGGATCAAAGATGTCACAAGCCAGAAAGGATTGATCAAACATCCTTGTTATCAAAGCAAATATGAATCAGAAGTTTGCTGAATCTCTTCATTGAAAATGCTGCCTTAAAAAGAGGATTTCCATCAACATGGCCAAATAAAAAGTCCACTGAAATGCTGTTCAGATTAAGACCGCCAGTGTGTAGTAGGCTTTTTCTCACCTTCCCTGTTGGTGCAGTCAACTATTGTTTGTGTTATTTTATCATTAATATTCAGAAAAATTGCTTCAGTGGGAGATAATACGCGATCTATGAAGGGAGTTCGGTTTCAGGTCAATTAAATCATGCCACATATTAAAAAAGAAAAATAACATAAAGAGAGCCATTTACAGTGAAATAAGACTATGGGGGTAACCCATCCAGTTGCCAGGAATTACCAGAAACACTTTTTCCCATTATTATAAGTGTACGGTTGTGCTATACCCAGTCACTAGGGACAGGGTATACTATTTGTTATTTGGGAAAGTGTTAAATTATATTTCATCATTTTAGTTTATCTTAAATGCAATTTTTGTTTAGTTTGATTTGCGTTAGAAAATTTTGAGGAGAAATAATACCAATTACCAAACCACTGGTAATAGTAATTATTAAATTATCACAAGTAACTAGTACAAGACAAAAATTAGTAGACTCAAAATATGGAGGAAAAAGACTAACTACTTGTAGTACTAACAACTAATTTAATTTTTTAAAGTAGTTATTTACTGATACTGTAGTCTATTCTAACTTATTAACATTAAGTTCATTGTAGTTATTAGGAAATAACATTAAATGAATAATTACTTGATACATTGCCACTCAAAAAAGCTGGTCTGCATGACTGGGTTGAATAGATTCTTGACTTAATACTAAAGTGATAACAACAATTACTGTCGAAAAATAGTAGGCCTAGAGATCACAATCTTAATTTTATGAGAATATTAAATTAAATTTGTTGTTCAGTACTTCACTTAAAAAATTTCAAGGGCAGTTGAAAGGATTTTCTTTTGACAGTCTTACTAACATATAAAATTTGTAACACTAATGTCACCGAAGAATTAAAAAGTTATAGACAATTATAAATAATAATAACATAAATCATTAAAAATATATCATAAATTGCTAAAGTTTTTAAATCAAACATAAATATTCAGGCCATACAAAAATAGGGGAATGAGTTAAGTGGGAAATATTGTTTAAGGTACATTGAGAGGTACAGTAGTCATGATAAATATTCTTTTGGGTACCGGTACCGTACATTGAGAGCTCCGGTAATGATGAGAAATATTTTTTTGGGTACGTGGAGAGGTACAGTAGTCATGGGAAAATGCAAGACACTGAACTTATTAGTTTTAGAAACATTGACCATTTTTGTGATGGAGAAATGATTTCATAGGACTAGCTTTATACCTTGCCATCTCAAATATATCTGACTTGATTTACATAAGATAAACAAAACTTAGGACTTAGTATATAATTATAATTCATAAAAATATATAGAAATATAGGTCAAAATGCCTTGTTCATTAACATCAGAATGTAAATATTTAATCTAAGGAAATGAGCTAAACCAAGTATGCGAAAATCTGAATAAAAGGATGCAACAAAAAACGAAACGTGTTGACAAGAATACTCCTTCAGCAAACAAACTACAATAAATAAAATATATAATAAAAATAAACATTTAGCTTCAATGTGGTATCCTAAAGGACAGCAAGCGGACTGTAAAATAAATCCTTTATCATTAATTTTTTAAGTTTTTTGTTTTGTTTAGTAAGCCCTGGAATCTATTAAACAAAGCTTCAAAATTTAGTTGCCCAAGAGATTATTGAGGCCATGGGCTTACGTCTAGTTAGCCTATAATCTGACCCTTTCAAAAATACAGAATACACAATATAAAACTAGACAAGCAAGTTTATAATTTCTCTATTTACAGATTGTTTCTGTCAACACATTGGATGATTTCCTTGTTTCTATCAACACACTGGATGATTTCCCTGTTTCTATCAACACATTGGATGATTTCCTCCAAGAAGTGATCTGATAGAAAACAATTTCTCTTGATTTCATGGTTCATTGACCCAGGTACTGAATATCTATTAAGTAAATGTATTTCCAGTTTTTAGTTAGTTTTATTTTACATGAGATTTAGTAAGTTTTTTTTATTGCTCCCAAATGATACTCAGTTTGAAAGAGTGAGAAATAAAGACAAAAATATGCCATAATATATTGGAAACTTAAAAAATATAGATAGTAAAATATTTTTGATATTATTCTCAATTTTAATTTTGGTCATCAGAAATGAGATGCATCCACAATTGGGTACAACTGAGATACTACATCCATAATTGGGTACACCTAAGATTCATCTATGATTGTGTAACACTGAGATACTTCATCCATGATTGGGTACAACTGAGGTACTACAACCATGATTTGGTACCATACAACTGAGACTGAGATGCATTCATGATGGTGTACCACTAAGTGTGACTAAGATGATACATCCATAATTGCCTACCACTGAGATACTACATCCATGATTGGGGTACAATTGATATACATCCATGACTGGCTACCACTGAGATACTAAATCCATCATTGGGGTAAAAATGATATACATCCATGATTGGGGTAAAATTGATACATCCATGATTGGGGTACAATTGATATACATCCATGATTGGGTACCACTGAGATACTACATCCATGATTCGGTACAGCTGATATTCATCTGATTGTGTAACACTGAGATACTGCATCCATGATTGGGTTCCGTACAACTGAGATACATCCATGATTGTGTAACACTGAGATAATACATCCATGTTGGGTACAACAGAGATACATCCATGATTGGGTATAACAGAGATACATCCATGATTGGATACAACTGAGATACATCCATGATTGGGTACAACTGAGATACATCCATGATTGGGTACCACAAAGATTTCTTTTCTCTGTAACACTAACAGAGACACTCCTGAATAGGTAAGTCTTTATCTTTTATTAAGTTAAGACTCCTTGACTTCCAAAATTTCAACATTGGACAACAGATAGTGTTTCCTTCCTGAACATTTGACCACCAGCGGTGCCAACAACATGAACATTTGACCACCAGTGGTGCCAACAATATGAACATTTGACCACCAGTGGTGCCAACAACATAAACATTTGACCACCAGCAGTGCCAACAACTTGAACCATTATTTTTATTGTTGATAGTTATTGTATGGATGGTTTTACTTGAAATAAAGTTTTACTTTAACTGAATAAAGTGCCAACCCCTTCAAGATGTTAAATAAATGTGTGTATGAACTTGTAAACCAATATCTACATTTTTTCATGATTTTTTTAAAGATTTTATTGAAAATGATAATTGTTTCCTTAAATGTTATGTGAATCTCACTTTTCATGTATTTGAAATTTGATTTTGTAGCAGACCTGTTTACTCTTACTATTTTGGCATACTATGTACGATTTTGAGGTGTAAACATTATATAGACTATGTTTAATTTTTTTTACTATATTATAAGGTGTTTAACAATTTTGTGATGATAAGTGTGCGATTTTTCAGAGTTTGAGGGTAAACAGGTCTGTTGTAGGCATAAGACGTTGTAGATCTATGTTGTCTAGTATTAGTAAAGGATGTATACAGTGTTGGTCATCAAATGTACCCGGTGTTAGATGGTGTAGTTTTAAAGGTACATTTACACTGCAGATTTGTTACATGGATTCTCAATTGACTAAGATGATACATCCATAATTGCCTACCACTGAGATACTACATCCATGATTGGGGTACAATTGATATACATCCATGACTGGCTACCACAGAGATACTAAATCCATCATTGGGGTAAAAATGATGTACATCCATGATTGGGGTAAAATTGATACATCCATGATTGGGGTACAATTGATATGCATCCATGATTGGGTACCACTGAGATACTACATCCATGATTCGGTACAGCTGATATTCATCTGATTGTGTAACACTGAGATACTGCATCCATGATTGGGTTCCATACAACTGAGATACATCCATGATTGTGTAACACTGAGATAATACATCCATGTTGGGTACAACAGAGATGCATCCATGATCGGATACAACTGAGATGCATCCATGATTGGGTACCATAAAGATTTCTTTTTTCTTTAACACTAACAGAGACACTCCTGAATAGGTAAGTCTTTATCTTTTATTAAGTTAAGACTCCTTGACTTCCAAAATTTCAACATTGGACAACAGATTAGTGTTTCCTTCCTGAACATTTGACCACCAGCGGTGCCAACAACATGAACATTTGACCACCAGTGGTGCCAACAATATGAACATTTGACCACCAGTGGTGCCAACAACATAAACATTTGACCACCAGCAGTGCCAACAACTTGAACCATTATTTTTATTGTTGATAGTTATTGTATGGATGGTTTTACTTGTTTGTAGATCTATGTTGTCTAGTATTAGTAAAGGATGTATACAGTGTTGGTCATCAAATGTACCCGGTGTTAGATGGTGTAGTTTTAAAGGTACATTTACACTGCAGATTTGTTACATGGATTCTCAACTTTCTGTGACTACAAGCTGCTCACTATATACTATATCAGATGCTGAATGCCATATTTCATTTCACTGGTCCAGTACAGTTTCTGCTGGCAAGTTACATAAACAGTCCCATCATTTTTTGTTCAGTGCTCAACAAATCTCGTTTAAAAGGCAAGAATCCTAGTAACTATTCGGTAGTGTGAACGTACTTTAAGACTTTGAACATCTACCATTGTAAATATGTTGTTTAGAATCAGTTAAGGATGTGTGATATTGTATATTGCTGGTCATCAAATGATGAGACTCCAATTGTGCACAAGTACGGTTTAATTATTTGGCGACAAGCAATAAAAATAATAACGGGCAATGCAGAATTATGATGTCAAAGTCCCCCATGTGATAAACATATAAATGTCTTTTGTACAAAAACTAAACACCAACCATGTGAATTCATTGTAAATATTTTTTTGGCGAGATCTTAAGATTATAGTGGTTTTAGACAAATAGCAAATGTTCATAAATAATGGATTGATTTGTATTTTACAGGAAAAGTATGAAATCCAGGCACTCTATAGATTGACTGTTGAGATATCCAGCAGTATTGTCTATAGCTTTAGTGCTTTATAAACAAACATTTAAATTGAAGTATATCTTATAGAATGCCTGGATTTCACACTTTGCCTGTAACATGTGTAATTGAAGGGCTTGGTGGAATAAGGTGCCTACATTTTTTAGGTAGCTTGGATTTCACCAAGTCCTTAAGTTACCAAAGTTTCTTTTGTAAATATAACTCACTGTATATCACCAGGAGTATTCATGTTTTCATCTCCTGGGAGATTAAATAAATTTTAAAACAACTTCAAATGTTTTTTCTTTCTTTTATTTAAATATTTTCTTTTTCTCTCACATACAATAATAAGCACCATATATTTATTAAAGCAATTTTACATATTGACTTTTCTTCATACTTATACAGATCAATACTCTGAGCTCAACATTCCATCTCTTTGGACCTCTAGTAGTAACGGGGTTCTTCTACTAAATGAAGGGACAGTTTTGCGTCACAGCCCCCCTTGAGTCTTTTTCGGTCGGGACGTAGGGTTGGAACAGCTTTGCTTCATCTCCGGAGATGGCGTTGCGTTGCCACCCAGGGAGTCGTAAGTTCCTTGGTGTTGCACGGTTTTGCTTCCACTCCGGGAGTAGTTACAAGCTAAACTTTCTCCCACCGTTCCTAGGAGTTGTGCGGACATGATCTTTGCCTTCAATTGCTCGGCGCCATCTGAAAATAAAAGAAATAGTTATCAACTAAGATTAGTTATCGGTAAAATAACCTCTCCTTATCTATCTTTCCCCCAAAAAAATCCCATTAATTGCTACCATACTTACAGCTAAAAGAACAAATTGGTTTAAATCTATGATAGGCATTTTCAATTATAATATGATACAAATAAATTCAAGCATATGTTTAATCACATTTATTGTTGCATCTCTTGTTTTTATCTTTTTAAATATTTTCATTGAGCTCTAGTTACATAATTTAGAATAATTAATAGAATAATTAAATGAGACCTTCATTTAAATTGGCATATCACGAGCTTTTAAATTTCCTTCAGTGACTTTACTGATTAATATCCCTCACCAATGACAGTTTATGGGTTCAACTGAACTTCACTTCCTTGGTCACCACCTTGTAATATGGTAAACTCATTTCTAATACTACTTTCAAAGTCTGATACATATCTACAATCACAGTATCACCAATGACCCTTTGCATAATTCAATCAGATAATTTTATCAGTTATGCACAACTTTTTAACTCTCGTAAAATAACCAAAGATAGAATATAAATACATTTGGATTACTTCATTAACATGAGCAGTTGTAATATCAGGTCAACTTTGGCTTTCTTGGGAACTTTTCTCTACCATGAGTTTAATAGGTTTACTGGTCGGTCCTTTTAGTTTCCAAGTTTCACTTGCTTATATCTTTTTACTTTTGAAAATTTTCTGACTACTTAAGTATGCCCTATTTCCTGCCGATATTCTTTCTTTTTTTTCTGTTAGTAATTCATTTCTTTCATTTAATAAAGATCCTAGGTATTTGAATTGATTTACCTTTTCAAAAATGTTTTTTTAATTTTAATGACTTCCAAACCCTGCTTATAGTGATTTTATTTGAGTTTTTAATTTTTAAACTAGAAATTCGACAGCTAAACCCATTTTATAAAGTCTTCTAATTCAATAAAGGCTTTTGATATATCTTTCCTACTTTTCCCTCACAGTGCTGACAAAGTCATCAGCATATGCAAGATACTGAAGGGGTTGATTGTAGAGAGCGGGTCTTGGGTTTTCCTCAGATGTCAATATGTATGCTTATTATAACTCAGCGCTTCTCAACCCATTTGGGAGTCGATTGACTCTTTCCCAGGGGTTACCTAAGACTATCAGAAAACACACATACTCTACAGTTATGAAGTAGCAACGACAGTAATTTTGTGGTAGGGGGTTACCACAACATGAGGAGTTGTAGCATTAGGAAAGTTGAGAACCACTTTTATAACTCTATCCAATTTTAGATTAAATAGCATGTAGGACAGTGAGTCTCCTTGCTTAGGCCTCGTCTATTCTGAAATTCCTTTGAATATTCTCCCTGAACCTCGTAAGCAAAAACTTTTTCAGTTATTTTATGTATCAGTCTTACTAAGATATTTTCTTTTCTATCTCTGGTTGTGTTCCTAACTGCATCCATGTGCTGGCATCTGTGCAACGGTTGGGGTATGATGCTGCTATTCTAACAGCTCCTAGCTGATGCCAGGGCAGCCTTGAAGCTCTCGACCGTCTCTCTTTAATGGCGGGGGGTGGTGTCAGATCTTTTTAAGAGGCCAGTGACGAAGCCAGAAGTGGTGGATTTGTAGTCTCGAGCGATTAAAACGCACCCCGGTACGTTGAATTCGCTCCATCTTGTCCACGTCTTGCTTAAGTTGTGGGTCCCAGATGATCGTACCATATTCTAATAATGGATGGACGAGTGAGAGATATGCATTTCGTTTGCAGGAAGTTGGGCCGTGGCGCAGATTTCTTCGGATGAAACCAAGGGTGGAGTTGGCTTTTTTTTTTTAAATTATGTTTATATGGGGGTGACCATTTTATGTTATTTGATGCTTGTTGGAGAATTGTCTCGTTTAGTGAGTACATATAGGTTGATGTTTTTTTTTTCTTGAGATGGTTATTGTGTAGCATTTGGTTTCATGCCCAAAGTGTCCGCTCAATTCATAAGGCACTTCAATTCTGCTTGGAGGTGATTGTGGTCATCGTAGCCGTTTATCTCTCTGTAGAGCAAACAGCCTCACTTGAGATGTTTATGTGACAGAGGAAGAGACCCAGCACTGTGCCATGTGGAACTCCTGAGTCTACGGTAGCTTTCCCTGATGGTACGTTGTGTGAGGAATATTGAGAGCCAGGAGTGAAGGTTGCCGGTAATGCCGTAGTGGTGGAGCTTATGAAGAAGAAGGCTGTGTGGAACAGTGTCAGAAATCCAGAATAGCCATGTCAACCTGGTTTTGATGCTGTCATATGCTAAAAGAGTTGATGTACTGAGATATTATGTTTGTAACATTTCTCTAATATGCATCCGATCAGTCGTTGATCTGTTTTGTCTGAATCCACATTGGAAGTCACCTAGTATTTCTTCAGTGAAAGGCTGTAGCCTTTTGGCAATACTTTTGTCAGTATTTTGTATGTAACATTTAATAGGGAAATTCCTTTGTAGTTTGTGCACTGAAGTTTGGAAGCTTTCTTGTGTAGTGGGGTTATTTGTGCTGTTTGCCATTCTGTTGGAATCTTCTCTTCTTGACAAATTTTAGTTATAAGTTCTGCTGTGATGAGATATTCTCCAGGGGCTTTGTGGTTTTTCATAGAATTGATTACGTCTGAAGTTTCTTCTAGAGTTGACTATTTTATTAAAGGGTCTGGTCCTCCATTTGGTGGTTGATAATCTTCATCTTGTCTATTGTCTGCATTTATTATGTCCTCAAAATTTCCATTCTGGCTCTCACATATTTGTGGTCTGCCTTGGTATCCATTCTTTTCATCTTTTATCTTTATGTATGTTAACGGCAATGTGTGAAATCTGGCATTATATAGAATGCCTAGGTATTCTATAGAATGCCTGAAAATTGTAGGCAAAGTATGAAATGGTTTATATTTCACACATTTCCTAGGCATTCTATATAATGCCTAAGAGCGACCTGGCAATGTATAGAATACCCCGCCATTAATGTTTGACTCTTTGCTTGGTGGTGGCGTTGCGATCGCGACACACGTGCTTCGTACTCCCGCCAAAGACGGATTGTTTCAAGATGGCTGCCGAGATGTTGGAAGATCAGATTGTAGCTTCAGATCAGGAATCACGGTATGTTACATGCAACTGCGGTTCTACGATGAACTTTCTCAATTGCGAGCCAATACTGCTAAAATCTGCGTTTCTCTAATGGAAACTAGTTACCAGAAAATGGCTCGGATGACAACTCAGAAGAAACCACAAGACTATTGGCTGCTGAATTGCTATGATGTAATGGCGGTAGAGAACAAAAGTAAGTTGATCTATCCGGTTAAAGAAGGCGACAGTGCTATTCAGTTCGATGTCATGGATTCAGAATTATTTGGCCGTGGGACATGGAGGAAGGGACAGAATGTTGAAAGAACTTTCACACAAGTATAAGAACATTCCACGTAATGATATTGAACTTTTACCACCACCTTTGTGATCCGTGCCAGAAGAAACAAAAAGGTGTCACAAAGGGTGTTGTGGTGAAGCCTATGATTTTTTTCTGAATTCAACTCCCGTGGTCAGGTCGATCTTATCGATTTTCAATCCTATCCTGACAGGGAATATAAATTTATAATGGTGTACCAAGATCATCTCACAAAGTTTGTGGTTCTGAGGGCTTTAACATCCAAGAGGCGGAGGAGGAAGCCTGCACACTAGTGAAAATATTTACGTTGCTTGGAGCGCCATCAATTCTACAGTCCGATAATGGCCGGGAATTTACCAACAATGTTGTAAACATCCAAAAGGAGTACTGGCCCAAGTTGAAGATCGTCCATGGTAAACCGCACCACTCACAAGGCCAGGGCAGAGTCGAAAGAGCTATTTAAGACATCGAAAACATGCTATGTGCTTGGATGCAAGATGAAAAAACTGACCACTGGGCTGAGGGATTACGATTCATCCAACTTATGAAGAACAGGGCCTTTCATTCTGGGATCAAGAGAACGCCTTATGAAGCTCTGTTTGGCTGCAAATCTAAAGTGGGCCTTGCAACGTCTTCCAAACCCCCTGACGTTTTGCAAGACATAAAATAAAGACTGAGGAAGAACTCGAAAAAATAATAGAAAGCGTGAAAACAACACAGCAGGAAGAAGCAAATCGTCAGATGCAAGATACAGAGCCTGCTATACAGAATACTGAAGAGAATGAAACCAGTAATGGAGGAAACCAAACTGATTTACCGAAGAGCCTACCACTTCTGGTGTTTGTTGTGTCTACTTAAAAGAAAGCAGCGGTGCCCATACATGCCGAAACTGTCAAGATAAAGAGCTATAGAGGCTAGAAAAGAATCTAAATCGAACCTTGAAATCCAGGCCAAAAAATGAAAATAAACTCTGAAAAAAGTTCCCGCCTGCACCTTTAGGAGCCACTGTGCGGGTGACTCGCGCAATCTGTTGGCAGTTGTTATGACAGAGACAGATGACGGCTTTTACCGACTTGGAACTGCACAAGGAATCTTGAAACAATTGTATTCGAGATCACAGTTGAAGACGTCCCGCCCATGAAATACCTCTCCGATCTGCTGCTATCTCTCAGTCAACAGGAAGCGGTCAAGGATACGTGAGGTGTATGTGCATGACCAGGTGCCAAAACATGAAGTGTCTTTGTTTGAAAAAGAAAATTAAGTGCAATTCAAAATGCCACTCCAGCCATACTTGCTGCAACAAGTAGCTCCATGACACCTTTGCTTTCCAGTTTTATTGTTATCTTTCGTATTCAAATGTGTTTTTCCAATTAAAAATTTCTTTACACTCTTTTGAAACTGCCTGAAGTATATTTGTCATTGTATATAATACCTAGGCAATGTATAAAATGCCTAGGGAAAGTATGTAACTTAATCACGAAAATAAAATATTTCATACTTTGCCTAAAACTGCCAGGCATTCTATATAATGCCTGCATTTCACACATTGCCGGTAACATGTACATTGCTCCGTTTCCCTCCCTTGATAAGTCTTCTTTTTCATTTAGCTTTTTCCCCATGTCCTCTTTTTCTTCCTAGATATTTCTATGGCTTTCCTCTGGCTTTGTTCCTTTCTGCAACAGTCTGTCTGCATTCATGATCAAATCAGCCTACTCTATTGTTTGATAGCTGCAATCCTCCTACTTTTTCTGATGTTTTCACAGCATTTTTTAAACCCGATCCCACTGTTCATTTATGTTGTTTTCCCTGTTTCCTCCTGTGATGCTTCTACTTGTTACATCATTTTTGGAAAGTTTTTGGTAATCACTTTTCTCTTTGATTTTGGCCATTGTGAATAATGCTTATTCTCTGCTTATATTTAACCCTTACAAGTAGATGGTCAGAGCCTGCATCTGCTCCTTGATAGCTTCTTACATCTAGTATGTCTGATCCTTAAAACGATTGATTAAAACGTGGGTAATTCAATCTGGTGAGTTCCAAGTAACTTTATGTATGTATATTTTTTGAGTGGAAACTTGGTGCTGCTAACTGACATCTCTTATTGAAGCAAAGTCTATGAGTCGGATCCCATTGTCATTGGATTCTTTACGCAGACTTTACCTTGCCAATAGTTTGCATTGAAGTCGTCACTCACTATTTTAATATCATGTCGTGGTGCCTCTTTGCTGATCTTTTCCAGTGTCTTATAAAAGGATTCTTTTCCCCAACCTTCCATATCTTTGATGGGAGCATGAACGTTAATAAATGTTAGATTAAGCATTTTTCCTCGCAAATAGCACAATCTTTCATTCTCAGATCTACTGCAGTTCAGATCTACTGCAGTTGGGAATACAAACATGGAAATATAAAAGCATCAGTTCTGAGTGGAATGAAGTTTAGGGATTGCCAGAGTTACAGGGATGGATGGGACATGACCATAAAAATGACTGTTACATCGTTAGTTAATAATACTACCAGGCTACGGTGACCATGGTGACTTTCATGAAATTTTTCAGATATTATAATTAAAAGGCTATCCACTAAATCAGTGGTTCTCAACCTGTGGGTCCTGACCCCCTTGCGCAACCCTTTCATGGGGGTCACCTAAGACCATTGGAAAACACACATTTTCGATGCTGATGGTCTTAGAAACCGATTGATTTGGCCTGCTAAAAAACCAGAAATGTCAGAAATTTTCATTATGATTGGAGACGAATTTGTTTCAAAGCTGAGTGCAATTTCCGTAACTAACGACACTGTCCGTAGAAAAACAGATGACATGTCTGTTGAGATTCTTGATCAGGTAATCCAGGAAATTAAATCTCCACTTCCAATAATTAGTATCCAGCTTGATGAATCTACAGACGTTGCAAACTGTTCACAATTACTAGTTTATGTGAGGTATATTATGATGGTGACTTTAAGAGGAGTTTCTTTTCTGCACATGATGTATTTGACAGAGTTGGTTTATTTCTGAACGATCATAATATCTCTTGGAAAAGGTTTGGGTTGTTTGCAAAGATGGTGCTCCAGCTATGCTAGGATGTCGATATGGATTCAACGTCTAATACTGAATGAGTCACAAAAAGTCATCGGGACTTACTGATCGATTAATCTGCAAATATTAGCTATGAAGACGCTGTCACAAGAGTTAAAAGAAGTAACAAAAAGTGTCGTAAGTTCTGTCAATTTTATAAAGGCGAGCACTTTAAACATTCGACTGTGCAACAAGTTGATGCGTCGAACAATGCTCTGCTATTTCACACCGAAATGAGATGGTTGTTGAAACAGTTTAAAAATGTGTTTTTGAGCTTCGTGATGAACTCAAAACTTTTTTAAACCAGAAAGCAAGACCACAGTTCGAAGCTCTTTTTAGTGATAAAAGTGAACTGCAGAAAATAGCTTACTTGGCTGACATTTTTTTTTTTAAATGAGTTAAATTTATCATTGCAAGGACCAAATGCAACATCCTAAAATTTCCATAAAAAGATGCAATCATTTAAATTTTAATTTCAGCTTTGGCCCAAAAAATTGGATGAAAATAAAATGTATACGTTGCCCATATTATCTTGTTTCATGACATTGAACCAGACAAAGGGATTACAATGATAAATTCTGTGACAGAACACTTGCACATGCTTACTGACGAAATTTCATCGTACTTTCCAAATCTACCTCAAACCACATTTGCACTTGCCAGAAGTCCTTTCACAGTCAAAGTTTAAGATTTTCCTGAGTCAACACAAGAGGAGTTCATTGAACTTATTGACAGCGATACAGCGAGAAATTATTTCTCTACAATGCCAGTTACAAAATTCTGGATCAAGCGTTGCAGTCATACCCTTTTCTGTCTGAGAGTTGCGCTTTCCTCTTCCTTTCCAATAACATATCTTTGTGAAACAGGGTTTTCCACCGTGTTGGTAATCAAGCCTACAGATAGAAGTAAGACTTGTTGTGGAAGATCATCTTCGTTGTGCTCGTGCAAAGACTGTTCTGAGCATTTCTGATCAGGTAAGAAAGAAAGAAACAATCTAAACCTTGGCACTGATGTTGGCTTTTAGCATATGTCGCAAAATGTAGCTAAGTAGTTTAAATAAGACTGTTACCCATGCTACACCATGCTTCAAGACAAAATTTCATTTATTTGTAATCAGAAATTAATATTTCACAATATGTTGTTTTTTGTGATTAATGCTTAAATTATGTTCAATTTGTAACAATGAAAATGAATCCTGCATATCAGATATTTGTGGCCACAGTCTGGAAGGACAAAAGATGTGTTACGCTGCTAAGCACTAACACCGCTCCAGGGACGTCCACAGTTTCACATCGTGCCCCAAGAGGTCGGTATGAAGTGACAATTCCTACTGTTGTGGATGTGTACAACAAATCCATGGGGGGTGTGGACAAATTGGATCAATTGTGTTCATACTATCCAGTAGGAAGAAAATCTGTAAAGTGGTGGAGATACATATTTCGATTTCTCCTTCAGATTGCGATTGTCAATAGTTGGATCCTTTACTCCAATTCTCACAGACCACATCCAAAAAAAAAAACATGCGGTCACATAAGGATTTTCGCTTGAGCCTTAGCTCATCTTTGCTGAAAGGCAACAGCTGGAAGAGAAAACCAACAAGTCAGCCAGCTTCTCAAGGAGTAGGGACTGCTGATTTGCTTGAGCACCAGCTGATACGGATGGTTGGGAATAAACGTGCTTGTCACTTTTGCTCAATCAAACAGTTTGGAAAAAGAAAGAGGGCACATGAGGCTGTTTATTGGTGTAATTTGTGCCAAGTTAGACTGTGTAAAGGAGAATGTTTCTCAAAATTCCACGCAAACTTGATGCCCACTTCTGTCTAGTCAAAATTAAACATTTCTTTCATTGTTTTTTTTAGTCTTTTTTATCAGAAATTGTATGTAATATTAAACCTTGTCCATATTTCATTTAATTTCCAAAGTTTGACTTTAATCGCTTTAATAGTTGTTTTTTTGGTGAATTTTTAAAAATTGTATGTTATACCCCTTTTCTCACTGAAAGACTGTTTGTGGCTCAGCATTGGCCTAAGGGCGAAAGAGTTAAGTAGTATAGTCAACCGATTGTTATGCTGCTAAAGGTATTTTTTTCCAAATATTTTGCTGTATTGATGTTGAACATTTCCTATACATTTACTATTTGCTATACCCAGGTGGCCCAACTTATCACGCTCATTCATTTCATAGTAAAATTTCACATACCTTATTGTCCAAAGTTGTCATTTAATGGACTGATTTCTATGAGATGGAAGATCATTAGAATATGTCTTGTTGAGGTGTGGTTTCTCTTGACTATTCATCTTGTAATTGCTCTTGACCATTCATTCCTGTTGAAGAATGATTACAGCTCATGATGAAGGAATTTAGCATGTGTATTAGTA
>CAXITT010000522.1:540051-558995 GCA_964033795.1 Lymnaea stagnalis | reverse complement strand
ATGTAACCCCCCCCCGACTGAAAACAATTAATTCAATGGTTCTCAAAATTGGTAATCTATTTAATTATACTCCATTTATTAAAATTTAAAACTTTGAGACTTCAAAAGTGATTTACCGAAAACCATAGGTTGTCCCAAGCCATAAGTTGTCCTAAACAATGGGTTGCCCCAACCCATAGGTTGTCCCAAGCTTTAGGTTATCACAAGTCACAGGTTGTCCAGGCCATAGGTTGCTCTAAACAATAGGTTGTCCTAAACTATAGGTTGCCCCAACCCATAGGTTTTCCCAAGCCATAGGTTGTCATTAGCCATAGGCTGTCCCAAGCCATATGTTGTCCCAAGCCATAGGTTGTCCCAAGCCACATGTTGTCCAAGCCATAGGTTGTCATAAGCCATAGGCTGTCTCAAGCCATAGTTTGTCACAAGCTATAGGCTGTCTCAAGTCATTGTTGTCCTAAGCCATAGGCTGTCCCAAGCTATAGGCTGTCTCAAGCCATTGTTGTCCTAAGGCATAGGCTGCCTCAAGAAATAGGTTGTCCTAAGCCATAAGTTGTCCCAGAGCCATAGGTTATCCAAAGCCGTAGATTGTCCCAAGCCATGGGTTGTCCTAAGCTATAGGTTGTCCTAAGCTTGTTCATGGGAAATGGTGGTTGGAAGATGACTGAAAGAGAAGAATTAGAAGAAGAGGAGGGGTGGAGGGAGGAAGAGAAGAAAGCAGGAGGTCACCTGAGGTCATATGAGGTAACCTGAGCCCGAAGAGAAATATATCGAAAAGGGGGGGGGGGGCACTTAAGTGTCAAGTAAGACATCCTTTAATAGGACATAAATCCTCATGTGTTTTAGGTCTCAAGTCATTTACTTAGGGCACTATGTTTGTAGAGTGTATCCCTCATATGCCAGCTGTGTGTTAGGATTCAAGTCATTTACTCAGGGCACTATGTTTGTAGAGGGCATCCCTCATATGCCAGCTGTGTGTTAGGATTCAAGTCATTTACTCAGGGCACTATGTTTGTAGAGGGCATCCCTCATATGCCAGCTGTGTGTTAGGATTCAAGTCATTTACTCAGGGCACTATGTTTGTAGAGGGCATCCCTCATATGCCAGCTGTGTGTTAGGATTCAAGTCATTTACTCAGGGCACTATGTTTGTAGAGGGCATCCCTCATATGCCAGCTGTGTGTTAGGATTCAAGTCATTTACTCAGGGCACTATGTTTGTAGAGGGCATCCCTCATATGCCAGCTGTGTGTTAGGATTCAAGTCATTTACTCAGGGCACTATGTTTGTAGAGGGCATCCCTCATATGCCAGCTGTGTGTTAGGATTCAAGTCATTTACTCAGGGCACTATGTTTGTAGAGGGCATCCCTCATATGCCAGCTGTGTGTTAGGATTCAAGTCATTTACTCAGGGCACTATGTTTGTAGAGGGCATCCCTCATATGCCAGCTGTGTGTTAGGATTCAAGTCATTTACTCAGGGCACTATGTTTGTAGAGGGCATCCCTCATATGCCAGCTGTGTGTTAGGATTCAAGTCATTTACTCAGGGCACTATGTTTGTAGAGGGCATCCCTCATATGCCAGCTGTGTGTTAGGATTCAAGTCATTTACTCAGGGCACTATGTTTGTAGAGGGCATCCCTCATATGCCAGCTGTGTGTTAGGATTCAAGTCATTTACTCAGGGCACTATGTTTGTAGAGGGCATCCCTGATATTTCATGATGGCTTGAAAGGTGCGGTTTGGCAAGAGCGAAAAGCAGGAACACAAAAGAACGAACGAAACACTACAATGTCACCGCATGCTTACCTTTGCCACTTCCAGTCCTACTTGGCTCATAACAAAATGTGCAATAAATTTAATGGCATCAGTGGAACCATGGGGCTGAGAACCTTTGCTTTAATATTAACAACTTAGATCGTCTCTCAATGGTGCTAGGGCATCAGTGGGGCCATTGGGGATGAGAACCTTTGCTTTAATATTAACAACTTAGATCGTCTCTCAATGGTGTTAGGACGTGCGTGCATCCAGGCCATCGTGCCGTGCTGATTGGGCTTATTGGAGAGGCGATGACAACGGAGGGACCTGTCTTGTAGCTGACGACGTGACGAGGGCCGTGCCCAATGGGGTGGGGCTAAGACTGGTTTCATTTTTACAAACAATCTATCCAGTAATCAATAGACGCCAGCGTTGCTGCCAAGTTAGACGGGTAGACGGAAATAGATTTATTCTACCTTCTCACAAAATAGATTCATTCTACCATCTCACAAAATAGATTCATTCTACCATCTCACAAAATAGATTCATTCTACCATCTCACAAAATAGATTCATTCTACTATCTCATAGATGTACGGAAATTTAATCTTGTCGAACGATTCATTTAGACACATAGTTGACGTGAAAGCGTGCCAACACAATATTTTGGACCATGTCCATTATCGTAGTTTCATTGTACGATTCCTCGCCTTACTGTTTCGTGAAAAAAATTAAATGGTTCAATTCTAAGCCACGTGTTTCATTGTATTTAAATCCTTTGTATTCACTTCGGTTTTGTTTGAGTCTGGCTGGGTGGCAGAATCTTCGGACGGCTAACCTCCCCACTTCCTGTCAAGCTATCCAACTGAAACTTGGCACATAGAATCGGTGTCGATGAAAATATATTGTATCAAATTTTCAGCCCCACCCCAAACTCCGGAAAAAATGAGTTATTCTTTTTTTTCAAGGTCAGAATAACATACAAAGTTACCGCTAACTGCTCCAAATGAGATTCTAAAAATTGCGCTGACGCGTAGTTTGTCTGAAATAGTTGGTGCTCTGCGCTGTACAAGTGGGTGGCTCATTAAAATATTAATAGAGTTCAGGTGGGTGAAAAATTGTGTGGTTGCGAGCAGGGGGGGGGAGGGGTGGGAGACACTAATGGGGATACTTATAAAGTGCGTTACTTGAATGCATGTTTTGTTATATTTTAGCCCAACCCTCCATTGCTTACCCAGCTAACCAAAACTTCTAGCCCAGCTAACGTAAACTTTTAACCCAGCTAACCTAAACTTCTAAAACCCAGCTAACGTAAACTTCTAACCCAGCTAACCTAAACTTCTAAAACCCAGCTAACGTAAACTTCTAACCCAGCTAACCTAAACTTCTAAAACCCAGCTAACTTAAACTTCTAACCCAGCTAACCTAAACTTCTAAAACCCAGCTAACGTAAACTTCTAACCCAGCTAACCTAAACTTCTAAAACCCAGCTAACGTAAACTTTTAACCCAGCTAACCTAAACTTCTAACCCAGCTAACCTAAACTTCTAACCCAGCTAACCTAAACTTCTAAAACCCAGCTAACCTAAACTTCTAGCCCAGCTAACCTTAACTTCTATCCTAAGACATCTAAGTAAAGGCCAAATAATTACACAAACAGTTTTATTTCCTGGTCGCCATGTTTTGCTGTTTACAAACCGTGATTCATGCAGTTGGTGACGTCGCCATGACACTTCACCATGTCATATTTAAAATGTCCGCCACCAACCCCCCTAAGCACCCACCCCCCCCCCCCTTTTTCAGCACATATTCATAAAATGTCCATTACTCGTGTGACGTCGTGTCAAGGTGATTGATCTGGTGACGAAATGGCCTTTACAAACCGTGATTCATGCAGTTGGTGACGTCGCCATGCCACTTCACCATGTCATATTTAAAATTTCCGCCCCCAACCCCCCTAAGCACCCCCCCCCCCCCCCCTTTTTCAGCACATATTCATAAAATGTCCATTACTCGTGTGACGTCGTGTCAAGGTGATTGATCTGGTGACGAAATGGCCCCACAATTTATGGACACCAATTTCAGCACACAGTGGTTATCAAACTGATGGAAAGCAAGTGCCCTGTCATGGCATTGACCCAACACAAAATCATCAAATAACTGCCGGAGTGAAACATTCACTTTTAGGTTTCATTTTAAATAATCCAAGGTTCTCAACCCGATGATCGCTTGCAAGGTTCTCAACCCGATGATCGTGTGCAAAAGTTGAAATTTTTTAACATATATTATTCCTAACTACCGCCAAAGTAGTTCTATGTTGGCAAAAATATTTCTTTTGTTGCCAAAGTAGTTTTTTGTTTGCCAAAGTAGTTCTTTAGTTATTATAGTAGTTATTTCGATGCCAAATTATTTCTTTGCTGCCAAAGTAGTTCTGGGGTTATTCAAATTGAACGTCAGCAGTAGATTTCGAACAATAACAATCTGTCTATAGCTGGAGTTTAGATGGATTACCCCCCCCCCCCCCCCCCCCCCCAAATTATTTCTTTGGTGCCAAAGTAGTTCTGGGGTTATTCAAATTGAACGTCAGCAGTAGATTTCGAACAAAAACAATCTGTCTATAGCTGGAGTTTAGATGGATTACCCCCCCCCCCCCACCCCGCACACGTTTGTTAAATGTTATTTTGTTCAGTGAATAAATAATGTTGACTTGGCTGTTACACATTCGTGGTTGATAGCAAGGATGATGTAGGATGATGTAGGATGCTAGTCTCAGCATCTGTAGTAAGACAGCGGTGGGCAAGTTAGACTGTCACTGTTTGTTGATGCTTTTGTTGTTGGGGGGGGGGTGTCACATTGAAGGGAAGATGGCTAGATCACCAGGTAGTTTTAGGGACGAACGATTGATATCGACCCATTGGGAAGATCAGCTGTTTCGACACAAAGATTTTCATTCTGGTGTGAACTTGACATGACACTTTTTAATTAAGAAAAGATCCACTTAACAGACAAGCAGAGCTTAATTCAAATTGTGACGTCACCACTTTGGGAATTCCACGAAGTCATCCAGACTAATGGATCCTCTGATTTTAAATGGATATTGTAACCCGTAATTTAATCAGTCCGTGCATACATTTATTTTTCGTTATGTTTCGATATCCTGGCGATAGAATATGTGACTATGTTCCCTGGAGATAAAATACGTGACTATGTCCCCTGGAGATAGAATATGTGACTTTGTTCCCTGGAGATAGAATATGTGACTATGTTCCCTGGAGATAGAATATGTGACTGTGTCCTTGGCGATAGATTATGTGACCATTTCCCCTGGCGATAGAATATGTGATTATGTTCCCTGGCGATAGAATCTGTGACTATGTCCCCTGGAGATAGAATATGTGACTATATTCCCTGGCGATTGAATATGTGACTATTTCCCCTGGCGTTAGATTATGTTACTATTTGCCCTGGCTACAGAATATGTGACTATTTTCTTTGGTAATAGAATTAAATTTTCATAATATCCATAGTTTTTGTTTATCATATGCATTATTCGACTCTTTTTAAAAAAATTTAAAAAAATTTTTAAAAAACTTAATCTAATCTTCCTTCTACATAATCCTTTGTTCCTTATTTCCTTTTCGTCTTACACTTTTTAATCCGATTTTAATGACGCGGATTTAGATAGGGAAGTTCCCTATTACATCAATACACTTTCATCAAATCTCAATCTGAACATTTTTAAGTTCATTTTTGTGTGTGCAGTCTGTTGTCGCTGGATTCATCTTAAAACAAAGCCAGGCAGACCCTTAACACAGCCACGTCGATCACATAGCGATAACGTTCCTAATCCTTGTGGGTGGCTTTTGCTCGTGACGGGTGAGGGGGGTGGGGGCGTGGGGTTTGGGGGGGGGGGCAGGGATTGGCAGTGTAGATTGCTGGTGACGAGGGACAGTTAAGTAGGAGCATTCCAGTTTGGTGTGGGTGGGCGGTGGTTGGGGGTCCGCATGCCGATGTGAATTCTCATAACAACAGGGAAACCCAGATTGGGACCCCCGGGCTGGAATGTTAAGACCTCATGCCATTAGAGACATTNTCTCTCGTAAGACACTTATCCAAATGGAACGGAACTCAAATATATATCGAAAGTACTAATTTAATAATAAATAGACACACACATCGGAAAATTAAAAACTCGGATTTTTTGGCGCCGATTGCGAATTCCCATACACAAAAAGTAGTAGTCCACCTTGACTTACCGAAGTATCTACCAATAGTACCAAAATCCGGAATCCGGGAGAAACCGGAATCCGGATCCGGCGGATTTCGCATAAGAAAATCCGGATCCGGATCCGGTTGGAAAAAACGGATCCGGCACACCCCTACCAATGACTATATACTTTACATAAGGCAACGCATCCCCTTATAATTAAAATACTGTTTAGGGTCGACTAAGTTTAAACTTTCAACTTTGGCACATGAATAATTAATTAAAGCTTTCTCTGACTAGGTACTATAAAACTAGTCGACGCACCGATCTGCGCATGTCCAAAAATGTCGAAAAAACTTGCTCTACAATATGGCGTACAGCTACACGGTATCTTTGGAAAATTGCATACAACGTCACCTTTGTTTATTAAATAATTGCTTTCCTCATCAGTGACGTATCAGTTTTTGTGTTCCGCTGATATATTGATTTATGCTACAAGATTTTTTCTAGGGGTAATAAGGGGAGAGACTGCAATCAGGTTAGTACAAAATAAAATGAGTAAAACAGAGTAGGGTTAAACCTGAAAAAATAAACGCAACAAAACAGCGAACGTGTCGGCAGAAAGCCTTCGTCAGCGAACAAAACAACAGAAAAAAACGGTATAAAAATAAAAATAAGAAATAGCACTTAGCTGGTAAGTAGTATCTGTGGGCAGCAATAGAAGTATGGCAGAAGGAAAATGAGTGAGTGTTTAAATTTTGAAGTAGCCCGAAAACAGAATATATAAATAATTGCTTGAGGTGGAAAACTCCGGAAATTTGATCGAATTTTTTTTCTTCAGTTTTTACATTAAAATTTTGCTTCAAATTTCTTTTTGAACGCATTATTTTGTTTTAATTTATAGTAGGCCTATAGTGCGTTCAAAAAGAAGTTTGATGAAAATTTTAACGTGGGGACTGAAAAAAATATTTGACCAAATTTCCGTTCGATCAAATTTCCATCGATCAATTAACGTCGACGAAATTTCTTTCGATCAAATTTCCGGTAGCAGAAAAACTCTGAAATGCATTTTAATTTAAATTTAATCCGACACGACATAGATACATCTTCCAATGCTCATTCGATCTATTCAAGACGTATATGCTCATTTGATCTTGACAAGAAGTACATACTCGTTTGATTTTATCGAGAAGTATGTACTCCAGTAGAATGGGAGTCGCTTAGTCACTTCCTTGTTTGGTCACGTGATATGAGTAAGTCATCACTAGGCTGCAACACACAACAAAAGATACTTCATCAGTGCTTCCCCAATGTTATGTTAATTAAAAATTTTACCTTTCGTAATATTATGGAATGCAAGCGTTTTTTAAATGAAATACATAAATGTGACAATAAATATACGTCAGTTATAATTAAAGGAAGAAAGTTATTTCAAGAAAAATTTGTGAGCGATATTCGTAATGTGACAATAAATATACGTCAGTTATAATTAAAGGAAGAAAGTTATTTCAAGAAAAATTTGTGAGCGATATTCGATGGGAACTATCAATACTATTATCGGCAGGATGTTGTTGAGCTCCGTGCGTGCTCATGACGTCATTTGCGTTTTTATTCAATATTGATGCAGGAGTCATTCCCCTTTGTTTATTTTATTGTTAATTTTCATTGGACGAAATGTAGTGTAGTTGTAGTGTGTATCGGGCTACTGTTGTCAAGCACTAGTGTGTTGTATACAGTATACCGGAAATCTTACTCGTTTTTACTCATATCACGTGACAAAATAATTGACTAAGCGACTCCCATTAGAATAAAACAAACACTCACAGGTCCTAGTATTAGAATGGCAACTTATAAAAATTAATAGGTATTTTAAAAAATCTTGAGTGTTTCTCATTCGAATACCTTGGTTTTTATCAGTTGTAACAAACCTTCCTTGGGTTTAGGATAGAGTTGGAGGCTCAACTAATTTTTATTCCTCCCATTGCCATTGTTACTCTGTGGACTTATTTTTTAATAAGAAGAAATCCGTCGGGGGGAGGGGGTGACACCATGAGTTTACTTACCCCACCGGCACCGGGTGACACCAAACTTAGCTACGCAACTGACTCTACCAACTTTACTACCAAGTAAAATATATCAAGTGTATTACCAATTTATGCCTAATCCTTGGTTATTATTCGTCTATTTCTAAACCACCCAAAAAATCTGTCAGAATTCTGCACATTTTAATTCTACTTAAATGTATGTCTGGTCATAAAAACATTGTGAACCACATGTTTCCCACAAGATCTGCCCCCAAGTCAAACATCAATTATAACTTCTTACAAGACCTGGTCTCAAGTGAAACAACAATTATAACATATTACAAGACCTGGTTTCAAGTCAAACATAGAATATAACATATTACAAGACCTGACCAAAAGTAAAAAATCCAATATAAAATTAACTCTTACAAACAAACATGTACGTCATTTCATCTCTTTCAGCTGTCGGCACATTGAAACAGTTCAGTGCTGTCACTGACCATCACGTGGCTAAGCATGGATTCGACTGCGATCACTTCACTCCAGGCAACCGGCCACACTGCATCAAGTTCAACTACTCCCTGTGTGACATCACCCCAGTGCACGCCCTGCGGGGTGTCGACATGTACAGGAAGGACGGACTCTGCAGCTCACATCTGTTCAAGCTTTGGCCCATCGCTCTCAATGAAGCAGCAATGGGACCAGACCTGGACATCCCCAAAATGGTAGGTTTGTGGCGCACTAAGGCGGTGGTCAGAAAACTCATTAGTCAATACAGCCAAAAATCAGCAGCAGGACAATTACACAAATTTTTGAGAGCCAAATTTCTTTTCAAGAATCTGCCAAGAACCATGTTTTTCGGAGTCAAAACCGATTTGTGGCCGACTGGCCGAGCCGTGATTTGCCGACCACGGCTCTAAGGGGTGTTACATTCTACTGTTATTGTTTGAATTCCTCACCAGACCTAAAAGATGACTTGCTTCTAATGCTAACTTCCTTAAAACAAAGTTAGTGGGATAATATACTAGTGTTAACTTGCTGACCTGAGACCAGAATATGACTTGCTGCTGGTGTGATTATCAATGCTAAATACTAGTGTTAACTTGCTGACCTGAGACCAAAATATGACTTGCTGCTGATGTGATTATCAATGCTATATACTGGTGTTAACTTGCTGACCTGAGATCAAAATATGACTTGCTGCTGATGTGATTATCAATGCTATATACTGGTGTTAACTTGCTGACCTGAGATCAAAATATGACTTGCTGCTGATGTGATTATCAATGCTATGCTATATAGCATGGGGTGAGTAACACAACTGAACATAGAAATAACCAGTTCTGAAGGAGACATAATGGCTTCCAATGCAGATTTCAACACTTTAGTGTAACTCCAGCATAAACTCTGCCACTTTCTGTCCTACACAGCTCAGAACAAATGGGTATTTCTCACAAAAGCTGCACCAATAGGGAGGGCTTAATATACTGACTAATTAATGATCTTTAATTACATTTTTATGACAGACCAACAAAAAGCACTTTTCACAATTCTTTCCATTTCACATTTCAGTTTTCATCTCCGTTGGCCCACAAGAAAAGTTACAAAACTCTCAAAATCAGAGAAAGAAGACGAAAGACCATCCAAAGCATTGATGAGATATTTCAGGAATCCTCACCGGGAGATCTCCGCAGCAGCAAATCTGACATGTCCAAATCTCAGCCATCCATCCTGGTCCCTGTTGATACATCCGGAGCTGGGTTTGAGCGCATGGCCTCCTTCAGGCAGTCGCTGAGAGAGGAGGATGACCTGGGAGACAAAGAGAGAAGAAAGAGGAGGAGACGGACCGTGTCTGGAGTACCTGAGAATATCATGCAGGTTAGAATGCTTTCCTGGAAAATTGTATGCTCCTCAGCTTTTAAGGGCGGGGTTTTTCATATGCTGCATATGTAAACTAACTTTCTGCTATAATGGGCTGGGTTTTTCCTATGGTACACATGTAAACTAACACTCCTTCTTCTTGAAGAAGTTGAGATAAGAAAAGTATCATATTTATTATTTATCATAATATGATTGCATCTAGTGATGGAATCAAGGATATGGGGTTTATTGTCAAGATATAAAAATCACATAGCAGGAATTATTATTTAAAAAACACATAGCTTTTGAATTAATGTTGCCCTTGATCGTTAAGTAGAACTATAACTGTTGACATTTTAGTCTTGAGCTCACCACTGTCTGGAATATATTTCAGGTCACGTAGTTGACCTCTCTCTGCTTAATTAATGTTTCTAGAAGGAAGCCTCAAACCACAATTTTTATGTGTTCCATTTTTTAAAAAAATTTAGTTTTGTGTGAGTGTGCAACAAATCTAGGAAGTAAATATGTCTAACGTGTCTTATTTTTACATCTTTAACTTGTCAGGAGCTCGAGCAGTTTGAACGAGGTCGACGCATTGATAGAGACCGACCTCGTATGTACAGTCTTGATGACCTTGACCAGAAAGCCCTTGACGCCAAAGATGAAGTGATGCAGCAATACCTCATGGAAATAGATGCCGCCATTGCCGAGCGAGAGGAGGAAGAGTTTGCAGAGCAAAGGGAGGCAAAACTTCTCAAATTCCTGCCTTGCAGGCGCTCTCGATCACTTCCTCGCTGTGTCAAACTTATATCTGGCTCCCGAAAGGATGGACTTACTCGGTCCTCCCTCTACCAAAAGAAACAAGATAAAAGCAGAAATGAAGAGTTCTCACTCAAACAGTCCACGGATGCCCTACACAGCAAGTTCACAAGCACTGCCAGTTTGGGTAGTTTGAGATCTTCCAGATCATCCAAGAGGTCCAGCATGATCGGGGAGAAGATTAAGTCATTGGTCACCAACACACTCAAGCCAAGGCCAAAGTCCCTTGACTTTGACTCCATTGAAGTTAAAGATGAAGAAGACACTAAAAATAAGGCCGGCGGACGACTCAAAGACAGATCATCCAGTTTGAGCAGAGTTATTTCCCCTAGTATGCCAGACGGTAAGTTTTCAAATTTTGTTAACTTTCATTTGTTAGGTTAGATTTGTTAGAAAATTGTTCATATTCAGAAAACAGGAAAGTATGAAAAGCAGATTTGTTCTACCTATAAATGGATCACAGACTTATAGCTACTTAAACTTGTGAAACAGCATCTTGTTGGAATGAATCACCTTTGTTAGTATAGAGATAATCCTTAAAAGTCTCATTACTTTTTAAAAAAAAATTTAATATTATGTCTGCATAAATTGCTCGTGGTAAAATTTGTTTTCTTTTGCTGCTTTGATTTAAGTTTAAGCAAGACTAAGTATTTATTACATGATGTAAGCAAGACTAAGTATTTATTACATGATTTAAGCAAGACTAAGTATTTATTACATGATGTAAGCAAGACTAAGTATTTATTACATGATGTAAGCAAGACTAAATATTTATTACATGATGTAAGCAAGACTTAGTATTACATGATGTAAGCTAGACTAAGTATTTATTACATGATGTAAGCAAGACTAAGTATTTATTACATGATGTAAGCAAGACTAAGTATTTATTACATGATTTAAGCAAGACTAAGTATTTATTACATGATGTAAGCAAGACTAAATATTTATTACATGATGTAAGCAAGACTTAGTATTACATGATGTAAGCTAGACTAAGTATTTATTACATGATGTAAGCAAGACTAAGTATTTATTACATGAGGTAAGCAAGACTAAGTATTTATTTCATGATGTAAGCAAGACTAAGTATTTATTACATGATGTAAGCAAGACTAAGTATTTATTACATGATGTAAGCAAGACTAAGTATTTATTACATGATGTAAGCAAGACTAAGTATTTATTACATGATTTAAGCAAGACTAAATATTTATTAAATGATGTAAGCAAGACTAAGTATTTATTACATGATGTAAGCAAGACTAAGTATTTATTACATGATGTAAGCAAGACTAAATATTTATTACATGATGTAAGCAAGACTTAGTATTACATGATGTAAGCAAGACTAAGTATTTATTACATGATGTAAGCAAGACTAAGTATTTATTACATGATGTAAGCAAGACTAAGTATTTATTACATGATGTAAGCAAGACTAAGTATTTATTACATGATGTAAGCAAGACTAAATATTTATTACATGATGTAAGCAAGACTTAGTATTACATGATGTAAGCTAGACTAAGTATTTATTACATGATGTAAGCAAGACTAAGTATTTATTACATGATGTAAGCAAGACTAAGTATTTATTACATGATGTAATTAATGTGAATTTTAGTGCAAATCACTGAAAGCACTAATGAGATTTTCTTTTATCTCAAAAGGTTAAGAGATAACAGAGGTAGGTTGTAAGTAAAAAAAATTAGTCTATAACTAGAGATTCTGGAATTTTTTTTTTATTCAGGTATTGTATCTAGGACAACATCCACTGAGTCACAGATTGGGCCAGGATCATATTACTATTTCAATAACAATACGATTCCCCGAGCTCAAGCCAAAAAATATGACTTCCCCTGGGACTCTCTGCCTAAAGACTGGACAACTTCAGTCAAGTTACGAGAAATTTCCAAACGTCGCAAGGAAGATCGTCAGAGCTCTTCAGGTAATATATGTGTTTTGTAAACTGCTTTGTACAACATTGTATAAGTCTGCTTGGTTTGTGAGAAGTGTTTTTGTGTGAGAATAAATTCAACATTGGTCCTGATTTTTCTTGTTAAACATCTAAAACCCTCAAACTCAGTTCATACATTAACAAGATATACTTTGGTTTCAATAAAGTTAAGCTTTTTTTACCATTAAGTTATTCACGCTTGGGTTTCTCCAATGGTTCAATGAATTACTTTAATTATTGCTATTTTCAAAAAGCTTTGTTTAAAAATGTGGGTTCAAACAAATGAGGTTATCTTTTAAGAACTCTTGATTTATTCATTCTTTACATAAATGTGACAATGTAACATATGTAAGATATTTGCAGAGATATTTTCAATGAGATATTTTCAGTGATATATTTTCAGTGATATATTTTCAGTGATATATTTTCAGTGAGATATTTTTCTAATCCTCTAAAGAAACTTTATTCATCCTTTAGATCACCCAACTCTTAATGTCCCATAATATACCATTACTTCCCATTTTTTGCATTTGTTTATTTATCAGTCTCACTCTTATCAACATTCAATTTTCTATCAATTAATATTATATCAAGTCTGAAAACTATCTAATGCCATATTTATTGACTAAATTTCCAGGAAACTGGAGTCAAAGTGGATACAGCAGCAACAGACAATCTTTGGATTCTGATGTTAAATCCAGTCAGCCCTCCACCATGTCACAGTACTCTCTCGGAAAAGACTCTGGCAGAGATTCACCAAAATGTTCTGTGGAAAGGTAAAATTGCTGTTCAATATTTGAAAATAAAAGAAATTTTCTTCGCACATGAAATATAGTGTCAGAAAATCTGTCATCATCATCATTTAATTTGAAAAATAATTCATTTAATTTCTAGTTAACTTGATAAATTGCATCCTATTAACTTATCAAATTTTTTGTTGTCTTAAAAAGGGAACTAACAAAGAGAAAATATTATATAAATTAAATTATCCATTGCTTTATTATATCCTGTGTGTGTGTGTAGCGGGTGGGTATGAATAAATCTAAAATGAAAAAGAACAACTTTTAATAAAATCAATATCACTGCATGTTCTATGTATCAAGAAACAAACAATAAAGCTTACATAATTGTTAAACAGTATAAAGTGTATTTAAACATCTGTAATATCAGTTAGTAAACTCAAAAAACTAACTTGAAATGTCTCTTTTCACAGAGATGGCCTGGACACAGGGTACATGGGAGATGCTGCCAGCAATGAGTCAATCTCAGACACAAAATCAATGTCTAATACAGACAGTGACGAGTGGATCAGATCCCTGGCCGAGAGGGCAGCTAGTCGTGGGGACGTGACCTCAACCAGTGCAGAGGCTCTGGCCAATTTGTCCAGGCTCACAAAACAAAACATTAGAAATTTGGATATTTTAGTGCCAGGACGAAAGTGTTTGCGTCAGCCGAGACGTGATTTTGACGATGACGGCGAATCATCTGTTTACTCCTTGGACACTGAAGGCTTCTACACTTCCTTCCACAATGACAGCGGTCTGAGAAAAAGTACAAACACACTGTTAGATGATGAGGATATGATGATGCCTTCTAAATCCTTGTTTTCTAATGGCCTTCAAAGTGCTTCCAGCTACAGCACAGTCGAAAGTGCCATCTTCCGGGCATTTGATCAAGAGGGCAGTGACACACTGACATCAGGCTCTTCTGTGTCGTCACCAAACCTTGCATCGCTGGCTGGAAACGGAAACGATTATCCCCTCTCTGACTTAAATGACTTTGACATTCCTGATATAGATGCATTTGAAATGGGTGAAGGACCCCTTGATACAGGGACTCTCAAACCTATGAAAGACAAACCAAAAAGGCCGCCAGCGCCTGTTCCTCCCCCTAGAACTTCCAGTGCAATGACAAGCAGTGGGTCAAGACCAAACAGCGATGACCTGAACAGCCTTACATCGAATTCTGTCAACAGTGAAACATCACCCGAGTCATCAGACCATGAAGTCATCTATGCCAGACTTAAAAAGAAGACGAGCATCTCTGTCAAAGGTTTCCCTTCCTGGTGTCCCGGGCTGGCCAGCGATGAAGATGACATCACACTCAAAGATCCACTCAGTGCTTCCAGAGAACGCCTCAATGCTGAATCTTCTGAAGTCGAAGAGATGTTTCAATTGGGCAAGGAATCCTGGTTATCGGGAACGATACCTCGAAGTAAAATGACCAAAGGGGTTGGGTCGCCTGAAACTTTCAGTCTTACCACAAACTCCTGGCCAAGGATTAAGCGTCCATTGTCGCTCCAACCGGGCATCCTCAAAACACCTGAAAAAGACAAGGTCAAACCCACTGGTAACCCTAAAATACTGAACTTTGACCCGGTAGTAAACCTTTTTGATGCGAAATCACCCCATGGTGTGCCATTGCCACTCTCTCGGATGTCTTCGTCAGATGAGAGTAACTCTCCCCCCGGCAGTTCCCCACCTCCTCCCAGTACCACTTTTGACTTGTCCACCCAGAAGTCTTCTAGTGATTGTGCTACAGAACAGGGAAGACCATTCAAATATATACCAACGTTTAATGCAACCAGAGAATTGAAACCGTCCAGTCATCATAATATGGTCAGTTACACAAACAATTTTATGAAACTGAAAGCATATTATTTTTAGCTATTTGCTTAAATATGCTCAGTACTGTTACTATGGAGGAAAATATGTTTAGTACTGCTACTATGAATGTAAATATGCTCAGTACTGTTGCCATATAAAATCTGAGATGTAGTATACAAATACTGCAAATATAACATAAATAAACACACAAAAATTCTCACAGACAATTTGAAAGATCTTTAGCCATGTGTTTTTAATGATGATCTTTTTCATATATCATTGATAGATTAATCATATCAGTTTTTGAGGCTACACATGCTTGCTCTTATTATTCTCAGTTTTCTTCTATTTCAAGTAAAAAGATATTTTATTGTTTGTTTCAATTTCTTCTTTTTTTTACTTTAGCCGCAGCTTCCTAGAGATGTTGTCGGATCATCTACTCCAACTGACAAACAACAGATGACCTCGCCAACTTCTGCTGGTTTCTATGACAAAGATGATGCAAACAGGTCCAGTTATTCAAGTGATCTCTCTGCGATACATTCATCTTCCTGTTTGTCCATAGCTTCGTTTGACAGCTTTGACGCTCCACTGTCAAGGCCGTTCCAGGCACTGGACAGGTCCAGTGAAATGCTTGGCAGCAACAGCACAATAGCTTTATCTGATATAGATACATCCAGCTTCACGCATGTTACCATGACAACCAACCTGTCGCCGTCAGACTCGTCTTTTTCTCTAAACTGGGACACCGATGACACACCTAACCCTACGCCACTCGTTACCCCAGTTCGAAAGAAAGATCTTTCTTCTTCGAACTCCAGCCAAGTTTCTAGAAATAGGAATCTAAATGACTTTTCAGCACAAGATACAAATAGCACAGTGCCAAATAATCCAAGCATTAATATGCCTACCCTTCCCAAAACATCAGCTGTGGTCAGCCAGGCTCTACATGAGGCTAACAGTAAGCTCCAGACCACAGGAAGTAATGATCGTTCATCTCCCTTTCAGTCTAGTATTAATATTAAGTCTATGCAATCTGTTACAGTGACTATGCCAACCAACAGTGCACCAGCTCAAACTTCTTCCAGTGACAAAAATAACAACAAGAGCTCTTACTTCAACTTTCCTGAGCCAAACATGTCACAACAGTCATCATCACATCAGCAATCATCGAGATTGAATAATTCACAAACTTCAAATTTCAGAACGAATCCTCCTTCTCATAGTAACAATCAATGTCAGGCAGCAAACAGTAGCATGGCTCCAAGGATGTCCCAGAAGGAACGAAGAAGAAGTAGTCCTATAACAAATGAGCAACGAAATGATTCAAGTTCTTCAGCTGTCAGTGGAAATGAAAGTGGCTCAAGCAGCAGTTGCAAAGGTAGCATCAAGGATTCCAGCAATCGACGCAGGAGTGGGACAGATGCTTATAGTCCCGCAGATAGTGGTTTTGGATCCCCATCTGTCTTCAGTGAACCTGGGTCTGTTGTCTATTCCCCATCGGAGCAACCAGCGCAAAACATCTCCAAAGGTCCCCAGATCAAGCAGATGCTACTGACAGACACCAAGTCTCATATAATTCAGAAACCTGCTCTTGCTGCAGTGGGTGGGTCCCAGAGATCGGAGTATCCAATGAAAGCTCTAAGCACAATACCCAGCCAATCCAATGATTCCCTCAATTCCCAGTACTCATTTAGCTCAACCAGTCAGCTGATTGGTAAAAATGCAAAAACTGATTTGTCCCAGCCAGTGTTACATTCTGGCACATCGAGTGAATCCCTGCATTCTAACAGCTCTGCGGGTCGCTCAGCTTCCTATCGTGTGGCATTGCTCACTGAAAGTCAACAGATGAGTTTAATACCAGATAAACAATCCCATTGTATCAATAACAACAACATTACCAAAACTAACCCACCCTTGTCACGCACTGCCCAGACCAGATCTATGTCTATTCCTGCGCCAGAATGTATCGATGATAATATTAATCGTGCCGACTCTTATCGTTGTGCAGTTAGAAATACCCAGAGTGCGTATATTGCAGACATGATGGGAAGAAATAGTTCATATCGCCTAGCAACTTGTGATGAAGATGTGGTCGTCACCAACAGCAGAATGGAGGCCTGTAACTTGTGGACTGGAAAAACTGGAGCTACGAGGGATGTCCGACGTATGGGCATAACAGATGTTGACCAACTGAAGCACTACCTCAATGAGCCAGATGGACGGGGACGACACACTGGCAAGCAAAGTGTCGGTAAAAATGTTGACACCCTCCACTCCAAGAAAAGATTAAGTGTAAAATCGGATACCTTGGTAGATCCTAACCCTAAAACCTCCCCCTCAGAGCAGAGACATGCTGTGAAATCAAGCAGTAAAGACAAGAACAAACAAAAAACCCAGTCGTCCACCTACATCAGGTTTGATCCAATCTTTGAGAGTGGTGAGGACCTCCGGGCATCCAGTGAATCACTACGTCCTCCCTCCATTGTTTCCATCAAGACTTTAGCTAAGGCGGACTCCAATGACATCATCATGCAAGACAACTCACGTTTGATTGGACAAAAGAATAGTGTCACGGCACAAACAAGACGAAGGTCAGGGTCTCAGGGTCGCAAGTCCTCAGAAGAAAAATCTGGGCTGACATTATTTGACAGCATTAGAACAACTTTCAAATCCATAGGTGGAGGAAAAGACAGCTCTTACAAATGATTTATCTTATTGATTTGTATAAAATTTAAATTTGATTATATGTATTAAGTTCAATTCTCAACTGTTACTACATTAGGCCACAAGGCACAAAGTAGCTCACTATTTTTTTGTTGATGCTAGTCCACCATCTATAAAGGAAATTGTTTGTAACTGTATCAATTTGAATTTGTGAAAATAAGAATGATTGAATGTCCAATAAGGTGATTTAAAACACACTTAAATAACACTTTGAATAATACTTTAAATAATTCTTTAATAATACTGTAAATAACCTCCTTAAAGAAAGGACGTTACAAAATTAACTTACAGTAAGTTAAAGACAGAAATATAAGTACAGAGATTTCATCCCTCGGAAGTTTCTGGTTTGCCATTGAGTCATCAAGAAAACAGGTCACAGTTTGTTAACAGTTTTAACATGACTGATAAAGGGAGGTCACTTTGTTTACGAAAAAATCTTTCTCATCAATTTTTTTAATGATTTTGTTACAAGTCTATGCATTCAATAACTGTACAAAGATAGTTATCAGTCAAGGTGCATTTATGGATGTTTTTAAAAAACAAAAAGTGCCTTAGAGAAGAATACCTAATACAGTGTGTATTCTATAAACCACATAGTAATGTACCAATGTTCGACATACTCTGGGACAGGACTTCTAATGTTAAACAGTATGACACAAACAAGTTATCTAAAGAAACAGTATATGGACACTTTAATTATGTCAAGACAAATACAAATTGAAGATGTTTTCATGTCTTCAATTTTTATTTGCATACTGATTATAAAAATATAATTTTGTGGCATGAAAGGTATTAATGCCAAGGCCAGGTGTTTGCCGTTGCTCCTTATTACATTAACTAATTGAGATCTTTTTTTGATCTAACTAGATTAAAATATGAAGCCAGATTTAACTGTAGACCCTCAACCTAAATTACAAATAAGTTTGCTATTTCCAGTATTTTATCTTTGTATTTTCTTCTGTGGGGGCGGGGGGGGGGGGGGGGGGTTTT
>CAXITT010000522.1:524450-539794 GCA_964033795.1 Lymnaea stagnalis | reverse complement strand
TTTTTTTTTTTTTTCTCCTCCTTAAAACCCCCCCCCCCCCCCCTCAAACTTCTCTAAAGTTATGTCCCCAGATCAAAAATAGTAATCATGATTATTCAGAGTGTGAATGCTTGGCTGGGGAGAGGGGAGGGGGGGGGGGGTTGTCAACACACCTTTCAGAATAATATTGGGACTAATGCTGCTTCTGTAATATGATTTACGTTATTCTTAATGATCATTCACAACTATGTACAGAATTGCTGTTTGAACTTTCATGGGTTCATTCAAGTTTCTGGCCTACATAGCTGAAAGCCATTTGTTTCATTCAGGCAGAATGTAGATGTGATGTTTATCCTTCCCCCGCACTTTTGATAAGTTTCGTTTCGTTGTAAAGCCTCCAGGCCAACAAACAGTTGTGCAACTGATTGAATGATTTGTGGCGTTACTTTGATTTCAAAGGTTCACTTGAGTTGGATAACATTTATGAACAAATTATTTAACAGGTAATTTTATTATATCTAAAAACTGGGCAAGCCGTAACAGAATTTAAAAAAATTTTGCCATTTGTTTAGAGGTGAAAATATCAAAGGGATATCAAGATCCTAGAAGGGTGAGAACATGTGAGTTAAAATAATATAATTCTGACTGTGTGCCTGCTTGGTGTCTCAGTCCCAGCAGCCTTCAGTAGTGTCTCAGTCCCAACAGCCTTCAGTAGTGTCTCAGTCCCAACAGCCTTCAGTAGTGTCTCACCAGCCTTCAGTAGTGTCTCACCACCAGCAGCTTTCAGTAATGTCTCACTCCCAGCAGCATTCAGTAGTGTCTTAGTCCCAGCAGCCTTCAGTAGTGTCTCAGTCCCAGCAGCCTTCAGTAGTGTCTCACTCCCAGTAGCCTTCACTAATGTCTGTCCCAGCAGCCTTTGGTAGTGTCTCAGTCCCAGTAGCCTTCAGTAATGTCTGTCCCAGTAGCCATCAGTAGTGTCTCAGTCCCAGTAGCCTTCAGTAGCGTCTCACTCCCAGTAGCCTTCAGTAGTGTCTCAGTCCCAGCAGCCTTCAGTAGTGTCCATCAGTGTGGAGATAATCTTGACAATACATGGATGTGAATGACACTTCAATTTGAGTATTTGCCCTGAACGAAAACATTACACAGGAGATGTTCAGTTCCTATCTCAATTGAGCACTGAAATCAATCAAGTTGTCAGTACTTTCTTCACTAAATATTTGTTGTTTAAAGTCAATCTTTTCAACAATTCATCTTGCACAAAGTCAGACATTTTCAAATTCTATTTTATCATATTACATGGTGAATGTTAATACTGTGTTTATTTTCGTATTGTTTATTTTGATACACTTTTAAAATGTGAGAGTTCTCACAGATGACTTGGGTTGTTTTCACAATGTAACAAACTTTTTTTCTGTGTAGCTCTTCTTGGCAGCTGATGTTATTGTTTACAAATTTCAATAAAATGTTTATCAATGAAATGTTCATGTAAGGAATCAATGAAATGTTCACATTAGGATTCAAATAGTTCAATATGTTCACATTAGGATTCAGTGATATGTTCAAGTTTGACTTTGCTCTAATACTACACAGGTAAATATCATAACTTTGATTTTAAAACCAAAATGGAATTAACAATCTTGTCAGTTATATTCACTCTTAAGGGAGCAGTTAAAAACATGACTTATGTTAAATTTTCTCTTTCTTTATCACAATTGCTTTTTAAATAGATTGATTTTTAGGAATAGTATAAGCAACTAAATAGGAAGTTTGATACCTTCTTCACACACTAAAAGTGTTTGATACTTTCTTCACACACTAAAATTTTGTGTACATAAGTTGTATAATGTCTAGCGTTACATCTTCTAATTTTTAATGTTTCTTTGAAAGTGTATAGAATATCTTGATGTTTTTTACAATGACCAAGTTTTTATCATAACGTGTGTCATCCATCCATATTCCAATAAACATTCCATCGTCATTTATTTGACACTTCTTTTGGTTCAACTTAATTTTTTTTACAATATTCTAAAAGTAAAAAAAAATATGTGTGAGATATTAATAATTATGGACTTCAGTAGAACATGTGGTGATCATGTGGTGGTTTTAAATAATAATAAAATAGACATAAATTACTATCACTATCAGGCATATGTAATGAGTTTTAAATAGAGATAATTGACTATCACACATGTGCTGTTTTTTAATAGAGTTATTAAACTGTTATACCAACTTAAGACAAACAATAGGAAATAACTTATTAAATCATTTTTTTAGATTTGTAGCTTTGCATGTTAGTTCTCATTTTTATTATGGAAAAAAAAAACAAAGATTTATTTTTAAAAAGTCAAAATTAGTTATAAGACACATGGACTTAAAACGTAAGGCAAGAAAATCAGTTCAAAAGCTACGATAAACTCACACAGACAGCCACACACAAAAATAATTTTAAACTGCAAAGTTTTAGAGTGTTTATATTTAGAGAGACAGATAATATCGTATTTAAATCATTTTATACAATAGTCACTTGTTTATTTCTCACATCAAGTTAGACATTACATAGCCATGATTTTTACTTCACATGAATTAGGAGCTTATAATGTTGTCAAACACATCACAACGATTTCTTATATACAATGTCAGTTAAGTTTAAATACTACTGCATCAATGCATATTAATAAACTGTTTCACTTTAAATAAACTGGCTGCAAATATTTACATGAAATAAACTTCATAACAACAGTTTTTATTTACATATACTCGGTACATTGATAGACTCCCACATGAAAATCAAAAATCAATTTGAAAAAAATCTGCACAGTAAATGTATTGCAGTAGCAGTAGCTATGACACTTGAAAAATGTACACACGGTGAAGTGTGTCATTCTTTACTTTAGTCAAGTGGTGATGTTACAATGATAAAGTAATAATTACTACACATCTGTCAAGAGGTGATGTTACAATGTTAAAGTAATAATTATTATACATCCGTCAAAAGGTGATGTTAAAATGCTAAAGTAATAATTATTACACATCCATCAAGTGGTGAATTTACAATGTTTAAGTAATTATTACTGCATCTACTACTGGTTATGCCTCCTCTATCATATATCTAAGTATCTACTGGTAAAAATATAAGAATAACAAACAATTGAGCAGATTTATAAACAGAACATCTAAATCAAGGGCAACTGTTATATAATAGTATTAATAGGAGACAAGATTTCTTTTAACTTTCCCCATTATGACAACACACCTGCTGATCATTTTCAAATTCTACATTTTTAAAAAGAATCAATGTCCAAACTGTATTTTTAGAGTCAGATTGAACACGTTATTACCTTTTGCAGGTAACCGAGACAAAAGGTGTGGATAAAAAGTTGTTTTTAAAAAAAATGCAATTCCCGATTCCCAAGCACACAATTTGAAACTATTTCAAAAGTTAATTGCCTGTTGCTTCTAATCTACAGCATTCCTTTTAATTTGGAGACACTTTGTTCCACTAACATTATCTTATGCTTGATTCTTTAGACGAGGATAAAATGATCCAACTATTTTAAAGACAGTCAAGTTGATAGGCTGGTTGAGCTCTAGAAGCAGAACTAGTGCTTAAAGTTTAAGAGGTAAGGACCAAAGTCTAACCAGATGTAAATATACACTGTAACTCCCTATAACTTGGGGTCCATAAAATCGGATGTTACAAGCAGGGTCGCATAAATGCAGGATTTTACAATATTCTGTGCAAATAGCATTGACACTTTTTTTAAGCACCGGTACGAAGATAAGTATGCCATGACAGCGTTATGAGGGGTTCCACTGTATATGTACTGGACTGAATGGTAAAACATAAGCAGCGTATTCCTGGCACCAGTGAAACAAAAAACATTGGACTATGTGAGAAGAATTGAAATAGAATAATAACAGTCAGATGTCCCGCACGCAGTCATGATGGAAGGTTTTATAATTGCCTTTTGTCACACACATCTGAACATCTTACAAACATCATTTATAAAGGTCAGAGAGAATGACCTCTGTACTAGTCCTCTCAAATGTCCTTGTGTTTCAATTGAACATTTTACCTTTCAAACTTAAAGCTTTAAAATGTTTAAGTCACACACTGGACTAAACATTTTGGAGAATAAAATTAAAACAAGAAAATATTCAAGACAGAAGAGGATAGGGGGGGGGGGGGGGGGGGGGGGGGGGTGTTGATGTCAAAACTTTAATTTACCAGATCCAGTGTTTTTCAATATTGTGAACTGAGAGACTGCACTTAGCGTTGGTCTAATGTGATGACAAAGGTGGGGTGTGAGTGTGTGTGTTGTTTTGCACCCTGCTTCTGTGGTTCAGGTTTTCTATTTGTCTTAAACCCATGACTTTGTACTCTGCTTCTATGGTGGGGGTTTTCTCTGCATTTTAAACCCCAGTCAAGTAACTACTTGATTTCACCTATAATTATCCAAACTTCCCCATGACAGTCAATTATGGATGTGAAAACAGTTGTGTTGTTTCTTTTCTCCCAGGTTTTACCCTACCCTCATTTTTTTTCCTTATGCTTCAACCTGAACGCAGCCCCCCCCAACCCCCAAATTACATTCAGTTATGGGTAGCAATTGAAATTAACGGATACCATGCCAAGTTAAGGGATACAATGCCGAGTTAACGGATATAATGCCAAGTTATTAGATGTCATACTAAGTTAACGGATATCAGGTTAAATAAAGGTATTTAAATCAGGCAGCCTATTCTCCCATTAGTGAATTCAACAAATAAATATGTCAACACATAAATGTGTCAACACACAAGAAAGTAGAGCTTAAAAGGACTTTGGAGTAAACTATTGTTCATGTTTAAAAGTTAATATTTAAATTAATCTGTTCTCTGCATAGCAATCGTTAAGTTAATAAACTTTTTTTCTCTTCTGTAAAATGAATTTTATAAAATGATATTCAAGTATTTTATAAAATAGTCTCCTACAAGCTACAAGACATCAACACGTTTGAAGTGCACAGCAATTGTTTTACTGATTCCCCCATCTTGTAAAAATAGTTAGATGACATTTGATATTTAAATGGCTTACAGGTAAACCTAAACTGTATTTGAAATCAATATTTTAAAATTGTACATTAATGGCAAAAAAACAACTAAAAATTTGTAAGCATTGCAAAAGTGATAACTATATGGCAACCATTGGATGTTTGCTTAAAAGTAAAAAATATGTACACACAAGAATTTTAGGGAAAGAGATTATAGCATGAGCATAGGCAAAAACCAGGTGTAGATGAACATCTGCAAGTTGTGGTTAGGATATAAAATATGGAACCAAGGTGAACCACAGCTTTGCAGAAGATTTTTGAGCTCAAAGCAAATTGAAATTTTGGGCTCCCAAAAATTAAAAAAAAAAAGGTATCAAGCGTAATTGTATTATTATTGTATCTTTAAAAAATTCCAACTTTTGGGGCCCTCATGCGGCCAAGGTCCAGAGTGATTTACATGTTTGCCTCTGCCTCTCCGCGGCCCTGCAGGGAAGTACAAGGTTATAATAAGGAAATAGTATTTCAGCACTCCATTTTAGTTCACCCTCAAGTTGTTGATAGCAACATGTGACAGTTACGACATAAGACAGTTAGGACAGGTGACAGTTACAACATGTGACAGTTGCAACATGTGACAGTTAGGACATGTGACAGTTATGAAAAGTGACAGTTACAACATGTGGCATACAGTTACAACATGTGACAGTTATGACATGTGACAGTTACGACATTATTGTTTTGTTCCCTCGCATCATTATACATGATCATGAATGATTTACAAATGATATGCCAGAGGCCATAACAACTACCACCCAAATTTTTCTTTAAAAATCATACTGCGAATAGGGTCATTCCAAGCTCATGTAGACAAATCAGTTTACCTTGTAACTTGATACATCACACTTTTACGGTTTGAGATCACCTGCACTTAAATAACATTCAACGGTCTTTCACTGGGGATTTGTTTTAATTCAATGATGAAAATAAGTGCAAGCCCAGGTAAGAAATACTTTAGTTATGTAGGGGTGGCTACTTTTTTACATTAATAATAATAATGGCTAAATGTGTTTGTGAAACATATTTTAATATTCTGTCAAAAATGTTTTAAATTTAAAATTAGGTCCCATTATTTTTGTATACGGTACCACTTAGATCATTGCTGCCACTGGACATTTGCAGTTTGGCACACATACAAAACTGCCCACTGTTATAAAACAAGCTTTCTCTTGTAATACAACTAAATCACTTGGACATCTGTCACACAGCACTCAATGTTATCCGTCATACAGCACTCAATGTTGTCTGTCATACAGCAATCAATGTTGCAACAGCCAAGCAGACAAAATATAACTCTCAAACATCAACAACCCAGCAGACAAAGTCACTCATTTCTTAAATTACTCACACAAGTAACACTACTGTCATAAAAATAAGGTCCACATCGCAAGTACCACATTAATTAATAATAAGAGCGTTCCAAACAAGACGACGAGACCATAAATGAAGCTACGAATCTCTGGGTCTGGAACAGAAGGGCGAAGAATGAGTTCAATGAAGGCATGACAGATGTACTGGCCGTCCAAGGCGTAGCATGGAACAACATTGAGAATGACAAGCGCACCGGACAAGGAAATAATATATCTGGTGAACAGAGTTAAAGAATTGGATGCAAATAAGAGGTTTTTTCCATGTCATACCACATCTTTCCTTACTAAACTTACCAAATCTTTTCCATCTAAAACATCCCATGTCTTACCCACCCACCTAAAAGATATCATACTATGTCTCCCCCACCTAAAACTTAACAGGTCCCTCCCAACTAAATAGGGATCTATCTTATAAAAACATTGACTGGTGTAATGAAAACTGATCTTGTCATTTAAGTAAGTTGAACCAACTAAATACCTCCATTCATGTCTAAGTTGACCCAACTACATACCTCCATTTATTTCTAAGTTGCCCCAAATACAAAAACCCATTCATGTCTAAGTTGACCCAACTACATACCTCCATTTATTTTTAAGTTGAACTAAACACAAACCTCCATTCATGTCTAAGTTGCCCCAAATACATACCTCCATTCATGTCTAAGTTGACCCAAACACAAACCTCCATTCATGTCTAATAAATCTAAAACAAATTGAATGTTGAACACAAACTACCATCCCATTAGATAGTAAAGGATACTTGCAAAATGTTTCTATAACATATGGCAGGTTAATTGGAATGATTGACATCTTTGGCACGTAATTGCTGAGTGAGACTGCAAAGGAAACATTATAGGGTATATAGTAAGATAAAATAAACACAATGGATTAGGGGGACCATTTATAAAGACATCACCCAAATTTTGCCTATTCCCCCCCCCCCCTCCTTCCCAAAAGGTTAGAAGCCCTGCCCCCCCCCCCCACAAATATATCACAAAGCTCTGCACCTAGCAGTCGCAAGCCCAGCTATCACCGAGCAGTCGCAAGCCTAGCTATCACCGAGCAGTCGAAAGCCTAGCTATCACCGAGCACCCCCACAAATATATCACAAAGCTCTGCACCCCCACCAACAAAAAAAACCCAACCCATTACAATTGATATTTCAGTTCATCTGATCAGAGCAATGATGTATCAATGTCCTTTTTATTGTCATTTTAGAATGGGTTAAATATTTGAGCAATTTGAATTTTGTTACACATATTTGCTGTTTCAATGTATTCTAATTAACAAAAATTAAACCAATTTTTTAAAATTCCTTTTTGAATAATGACTGAATTGTTTTAAGATAGGACACCTACATTAAACAGAGACCTTCCTCAAATGAATTGACACGCGTAGAGTTCTACTGAGAATTCACTCATTCTACTACTGTCATTTACAAACCCTAAAAAATCGTATCCCACCTTAAGTAGTAACAACAATTGTCAAATACAAACGACATCAATCAAACAATAAAAATTTTAATGCATTTGTGAATAAAATATAATGGTAAGAATTACTGTAATTTGGTGTAATTCAGGACAAATATTTTCAATTATGCAAGTAATGGGGACTTTGTGATCTGGGAGAAACATGCATATATATATATATATATATATATATATATATATATATATATATATATATATATATATATATATATATATATATATATCTTGAGGCCATAGTCTATTCATTTGACATAATGAGTTTAAGAGCTGTTTTATCCGCAAGTGTAATTTTTACAGTTTACAAGTCCCTTTAAACAGGCTGAAACATAAATAAATATCATCTACTGACACAGTTAAACCAGGCGGCATCGTAAGACGACATGGCGGCTTACCAGAATAGTAAAGATCAAGGGGGTGGCCCAAAAATAAAAGTGGAGGACGTTGACCGTGGAAGACACGCAGCAGTTTGGTTTCATTATCTACAGCAGGGTACACGCAGGCAGCGTCAATCTTAGGCACATAGCAGTCACTCTGTAACCTGCACATCGGTCTATCGGTTGCTGGCCGGGCTGGAAGGCAAGCATATTTCTGGGGAAACACAAAGTTTATGACAAAATTATCAATTTAATTTTAGTGTTGCGGGGCATAGATGTTAGGGGCATGGCAATGTTAGGGGCATGGCAGGTAGGGGCATGGTGGTAGAGCAATAGCTGTCAGGGGCATGGCTGATAGGGGAGTGAAGCAGCAGTAACTTCCAAATTGACCATATCAAAATACTAATAGATATACCCCACCCTCTTCATCAGAGACACTTAGGATCGACCCGTTCTGGACGAATTCTTTCTCTCAGGCCGAGGACTGAAAGATATAAAAATTCTTTTGTTCCCCAATCTGTACGTGCTCTCCCAGAAGTCACAAATCTTAATGAGAACTAATAAGTCCCGATGATGAGACTAAGAGAGTTCACTGAATGTCTGTTTTTTTCACAAGTGAAATAATTTAATGTAGATGTCTTGTGTTCAAATTGTTTTATTTATGTACTGAAAATGTGCAATGCAATAAAAAAACATTTCCATTTGTTTGGATCATTAAAAGAATCTTATCATATCTTATCTTATATTCAATTTTTTTAAAATATTTTTTTATAATTGTTTGTCTAATAGTTATAAATAATATATTTTTTTTTAAAAATGCTTTCATTATGAATTCTCAAATGAACATGTATAGAACATGTATAGAGCATGTATAGAACATGTATAGAGCATGTATAGAACATGTATAGAGCATGTATAGAGCATGTATAGAACATGTATATGACAGTCAGTCCCAGTGTGCTGCTTCAACTGTCAACTATTGTTTAGGTACTTGGGTGATGTCCACCTTTCAATTAAAATATACACTCATCAAGTGCATGCTTCAAGAGATGTCACTGGTGGACAATACTCATCAAGTGCATGCTTCAAGAGATGTCACTGGTGGACAATACTCATCAAGTGCATACTTCGAGGGATGTCACTGGTGGACAATACTCATCAAGTGCATACTTCGAGGGATGTCACTGGTGGACAATACTCATCAAGTGCATGCTTCAAGAGATGTCACTGGTGGACAATACTCATCAAGTGCATACTTCGAGGGATGTCACTGGTGGACAATACTCATCAATTGCATACTTCAAGAGATGTCACTGGTGGGCAATACTCATCAAGTGCATGCTTCAAGAGATGTCACTGGTGGACAATACTCATCAATTGCATACTTCGAGGGATGTCACTGGTGGGCAATACTCATCAATTGCATACTTCGAGGGATGTCACTGGTGGACAATACTCATCAATTGCATACTTCGAGGGATGTCACTGGTGGACTCTACTGTGTAAATTTCATGGTTCAAATCTTCGCTAATCAGATGAGCACATCTGTTTCATCCCCTGGTTATTGAAAAATAACACGCTGAACCCTTACTCACTGTTACCCAAACAGTAGCTGAACAACTGTGATTTATTATGTAATAGTTTCATATATATGAAATTATAAGTTAAATATGAATTATTTATAATTAATTATAATAAACATTTTAAAGGTACAATACAAAATTTTTTTTAAATACATATAAATTATATAAAATAAATAATCAGCAATATGTGAAACCCTAAATAATTCACTTTTGTTTTTTATTTTTATTGTTTTATCATAATTTTTTAATATTGTTTTGTTATTGTGTTGATTTCAACTTTTTGAAATGTCATATTGGCCTGTCACATTGAGTCTAGCTTTACGACAGGCAAAAAAGGCCTGAGTTTCAATTTTAATTAACTTATTCATTTCAGTTGAACTTGTTTCACAGGCTCTGGAAGAGAATACTCACAACACCTTTGACATTAGAATCACTAATTGAACAATTATCTCTCAAAGAGAATACCTACAACACCTTTGACATTAGAATCACCGAGTGAACAATTATCTGAAACTGTTCTGTTCCATCACAAATATGATAATTTTAATAGTTGCAGAGTAGGAAAACAATACGGTGATATAGGTAAAAAATGCCTTACGGTTTCTGCACTTTTCTTGGTATGGTACATGAAACACAAGTGTGTGGCACTGGTACTGTTACAGCAGTCAATGACCTCCCATGGGTTGTGACTTTTGTTGCCTATGGCATCTGTAAATAAAACTTGATTTTACCACAAATTTTTTGGGGAGGTTTTATACGGTTCTTAGCATTTTTGTTCCGTTTATAAACTGATGTTAGTAATAACAAAACGAAGCATATATAATAGGGGAAAATATTCTATGGGTCGACTAGATACATTTTGATATCCAAAACATTTTTGTTCCGTTTATAAACTGATGTTAGCAATAACAAAACGAAGCATATATAATAGGGGAAAATATTCTATGGGTCGACTAGATACATTTTGATATCCAAAACATTTTTGTTCCGTTTATAAACTGATGTTAGCAATAACAAAACGAAGCATATATAATAGGGGAAAATATTCTATGGGTCGACTAGATACATTTTGATATCCAAAACATTTTTGTTCCGTTTATAAACTGATGTTAGCAATAACAAAACGAAGCAAATATAATAGGGGAAAATATTCTATGGGTCGACTAGATACATTTTGATATCCAAAACATTTTTGTTCCGTTTATAAACTGATGTTAGCAATAACAAAACAAAGCAAATATAATAGGGGAAAATATTCTATGGGTCGACTAGATACATTTTGGTTAATTTTAATTAAATGTTTAATGGCATAAGTAAAAGAAAATTTGAATGCCAAGGACACTTGTAGCATTACTCAGAGGAGAAGCATCCAATTCTTTAATTAGCTCCAAAGGCAGACAGTGCCCGGTCCATTTCTCTTGCATGCTGGCCGAAAGACAAGATGACCAGTCAGCTATATTCTTCACATGGCAGTCGTTTATGCGGGTCACCGCTTCACCAATCTTCAGACCTCTAGGACCAGACACGGCAGAGTTCTACAACATGAGATGATGTATGCATGAGATCTCATATGAATCAGCTTGTTTCGAAATTTGTAGAAAACTAAAATAATGTCAACATTAACAATTTACAAGTTAGAGTAAACAAGGTTGCATCAGAAGGAATATAGCAGCATTAACAATTTACAAGTTAGAGTAAACAAGGTTGCATCAGAAGGAATAAAGACTATACTGGCTATGAATGGACCACTGGACCAATACCAGAGTGACACTGAAGGTCACCGCTCCCAAAACTGAAATGAAGTGCAGAGGTGCGTCTCTCTGTCAAAACACATTTGGTTTTTAAAAATATTTAGTACCGATAACCTTGTTATAGGGCAGCTCTACAATATTATGATCCATGAAAAATCAAAACATTTTGTAAACAAAGCAAATCTGCCATGGAGAACCTTGAAAGTCTTCATCAGAGTTTTAATGAATATTTGTTAAGTCTCTCTTCCAATCCCCCCCCCCATCTCTTTCTTGTGATGGAAATCTGTTCTGAAGTATGCCTAAAATCCACACAGAAGAGCTTAAGATGTATCAAATTTCTGTAAAGTTTATTCTCCAGCAATGGTCACTAAATGAGAAGCATATGTGGCTTGTTCTGTGCCTTGAGCTTTGTGGGTTTATTTACAAGTCAGCTTTATTCAGATAAAACATGATCAAATCATCGTTTTCCAGATTGGTCCCTAGTCCCCTGACTAAAGACTTTGCCTTGATGCGGAAAATGAACTCCATTGGTTTTTACACTTAATGTATTTAACTACAACAATTTAATTGAACTGGATAAATCCCTACATTAACAATGACAGCTTGAGCTAAAAGAAAATCACCTACAGGAACAACTTCAGTGACGACGACCGAGGCTCCTAAGGTGTAGAACGGCACCAACATCCCCGGCAGAGCCATGAGCACCACACCGGCAAATACAGCAATAACAAGGTTGTGCCAGACACCTGCGCAATAAATTCTCAGCTGACGCAGGGGAGACACGGCCTGCAGGTTTTCAGTGGACAAGTCCACAAATGCACCAGGATACAGGAGAAGAAGAAACAATCCAAAGCCATTGACTCGAACCTGCTCTCTGGATTTACAAAAATGGGGGTGAGAGGATGGGGAGAAAGAAGGTGAGTTCCTTTAGAAACAAATGGTAGGGATCGAAGTATGTAAATATATATTGAATTTATATTTAATTTACTTAAGTGTATTAGTCAAAGCTAGAGACTGATTTAGTTGAGTGTGTTAGGCAAAGCTAGAGACTGATGTTGATAATGAAAGAAACTGACTGTGATCTTCTAAATCAAGTGGAGTGAATGTCAGCTTAAAACAACATACAGAGTTTTGACCTGCAATGAACAATAATGCTTAAGTCCAAGTAATTAAGAAAATGTCACGTGATAATGACCTACCTGACAGCAGCCAGTGCATGCCCCACTTCATGAAGAATGCCACACACTAGTAGGGTAAGCATGTAATAGGAAATCTGGCTAGTTGGTAGATTCACACCTGGCATCTATAAATGTATAACAGAGGAATGATGCTAACCATCCGTTATAAACTGGAGCCATATTGATCACAATTAATTTTAAATTGTATTTTACAAATTAACCTATCACATTTTTAATATACGCATTTAGAGGCAACCAAAATGCCATAAAAAAACGAAGGTTCATACCTATAGTGGTTTTAAAAAAATAATAATTATTAGCTTACCACTGGTGTAAGGATCTGATGCTCCACTGGACTCTGTCGTAACGTGTTGACAACCAAAAGCGACAAGAGGAATATTGAACCCACCATTGACAGAAGAGAAAAGAAAACACCAAGAGTAAACCATGTTCGAAGAAAATGAGGACGCCACTGACCAATCCTGAGAAATATACGATTAAATATTGTTGTGTACCATCTTAGTTGGCAGATAGAAATGGTAAGTCCAGTCTTATCCAGGAAACTCAGATATGGTCGAGCTATTGCCTTTTTACTCTGTGAGGAAAATAAAGGGTAAAAATAAGTTTAAAATCAATTTAAAAAATCAATACAAATGTTTAAGTTTAAATCAAACATTTAATTTAATCTACATTTACAGCAGCAAAAATCAATGAACCCAAAATAGAACTGCACAGCATAGACTCATTCTGATAAAGCAGATTTATTGTAGAAATTGTATTTAATTTGAATTTATAGACCAAAGGGTACTACTAATCAAATACACTTCCTAAGCTTACAGACCTCAAGTTTTGACAGTAATAAAAGGGCATTAAAACATGTTCATTTACATTTGGTAAACTTAAATACAAATAAATAATGAATTCTTAATCTAATTACCTGGTACTCTAAATTTACAAACTTTTATGTAAATTAACAGGAATTATTTAGAAAGAATGTATATCATTTGAGTTGTGTGTGGTGAATTAAACCTTTTTCTTAACTTCACTTTCACTTCAACCAAAGAAATAGTCAATGCAGACTACAGCCTCTTCTGTCCCTAAAACTAAAACTATTGACGGTATGAAAATAACTTTTGGGTTATGACTGGTCGCTGTTATCAACTTTTCAGAATGCCAAGATAGTAACAATTTTTTCAGTCATCCAGATTGATACTTGATAGGTCTTTGTTAGCATGATTAAATGACAAGACATTAAAAAATTTAAACTGAATCAATTCTTTTAATGAATTTCTACCATTACTACCGTCATGGTCTTATTTCTGGGTACTCTGCTCTTGTAAACAGCCTACAATACATGCTGTCACTAATATACCCTGATGCAATCATACCACTGACATTCTTAGTACACTGCTGTGGTACAAGAAGTGCTGATCCAAAGTTGAACTTTACCTTGAGAAAAACGTCAATCAAGTAAAGAGATGACCAGAAGCCCAAAACAAGAGCTATCCATGTAGTTTGGAGCATCATGGCTTTATCTCAGTCATATTCTTTCTTTGCATTCCTCTCCTTGACTTTGGGATTAGCTTTAGGAAAGAATTTAAAAGACGCTGTAACTGTGAAATATTGACATCAGTATGGTTGGATTAGTGGAATTCTCAAATATACCCAGAGTGAGAGTTGGCACAGGTCAGGTGCAGCTAATGTGGTGAGTTTGGAAAAGTTAAGTTGTACAGCCACACAATTTTTTTAAATCTGTATGAAAAAGATACATTTTCAACGAATGTTTTCAAAATTATAATCAATCATGCCACTTAAATTATCTTGAAGGCTGGGATTGTGGACAAGCTAGACCTGTTTTACTATATTAATGTTTTGTGTTTTTATTATTAGCTGCCTCATGATCTGAAACTCTTAAGAATTAAGTGTATTTGTTCTGAGCTGGGAAAATTGAAGTTAGATCATTCATAAATGATAACTTGTCATATAGCTTACAGTTATATATTGTCATATAACTTAGTTATATTAAAACTTATTATCCCCTCAACTGGCTCAACCCTTCCTTATAAGTCTTTCTTACTATTAGACAAAACATAGAAAGGTGAGGATCCATCGATAAATGACGTCATGCCTCTTTTTAAAAAAAAAAAGGGGGGGGGGGAGGAGACCACACACTTTTGTGATGTGTGATCAGGGGAGGGTGGGGGTTTAAGTAATGTGACGTCTCATTAAAAGCAGAACATTTTTGGAAAAAATTGCACTTGATAACACTAAATTACAGACATTTTTAACATTATTTTTTTTTTAATTGTTATTTTTTTAAAACTACAGTCACAGAGAGAATCAATACAGGTATGCCAGGTTTGAGAAATCTGATCACATTACAAGATATGGAGGAGGAGAATCGCAGAATCGGGTGTTGTGACTGACAGAATTTGAGAGAAATTATTTTGCAATGTAGACATCATAGAATTATAGGGCTATCAAGGAAGTGAGATAGAACAAAAATGGTTGACGGGGGGGGGGGGGGGG
>CAXITT010000522.1:488199-524372 GCA_964033795.1 Lymnaea stagnalis | reverse complement strand
CCCCCCCCCCCCCCCCACCTTAAATTATGCTGCAAGAATTTTTTTTTTTATAAAATTGCAGTTTAATTTGTTTAACTTTCTTGAAACAAGAAAAAAAACAATACAAGTAGCCTATTGAGCAAACAAAATTAACAAGGAAAAAAAATAACTGCTGCTAATGCGGCTAATCATAATGCATAAAGAATATTTTATTTTAAAGTTATAGTAAGCAGGAACAACTAGCAATGGTAGCAAAAGCATTTTTTTTTCTGGGTCTTCCTCACCGCAGGAACTAGGGACTAGGGCAGTGGTTGGCAAATTGATAGCCAGAAATCTGTTTTGACTCTGAAAAACTTTGTTCTTGAAAATAAATTCGGCTCTCAAAAGAATTTTAATCGTCCTGCTGCTGATTTTTGGCTCTCTTGACTAATGAGTTTGCCAACCACTGGTGACTAGGGTAGGCCTAATAATGTTTTCTGACACAGGTGCAAAATTTTGATATCCAAGGGATGTGATTTTTTAAGGGTTTGTTACTTGTAAGAACAGTAGAGGACAAATGGATTTTTAAGGGGGGGGGGGAGATGCAGACATTTGTGATGTTGTTATATTTGAGCGGGTGCAAAAATTTAACGTGACTGTGGCCCACTAAGTAGAGATTAAGGACTAGTCTACTCACTATCTTAATCTATCTGCTTCCAATCTAACTAAAAATGAGACACTACTCACTACTAACTTAACTAACTTCACTTAACTAACTACTATAATTGACTATAATGAATAATGTCTAATGACAATGACTCTAACTCTAATGCTACATTTTTAAAATTTAATCAATAATACTTGAGACTAAGATTTAACTATAAAATTTACATTCTTTTCTTTTAATTAGAAATATTTTGATCCGGAATTTCAGAGATTGCTTTAAAAGATCTTTTCATAAAAAACATAAGTGGTCTGAGTACACTGGAGTCATCCATCACTAGTCCTCGTGTTTATATTTTTAGCATGAATCAACCGGAAGTTTACAAAATAATAGGTCAAAGCAAGGAAAAGAGAAAATGGAAAATTACGTAAAACTTGAATCAAAATTGTCGATTTAATTTTTCAAATATATAAGTTATCTTTATGTTAAAATTAAGTTTTTAGCTGTTTGCACTGTTTCCAATATAAAATTAATTAATCTATTTTTTCCCAAAGGAATTTGAGTTGGGAAAGTTTTCCTCAAATGACGTCATCAAAATGTGTGCGTTTTTAATAGTTTTTTTAGGAAACCGGCGGAAGTAAGGAAGGACTTGCATCAGAAACATGGCTGGCGAAAACGAAACGACGAACCAAAACCAGGTTCAGAACCGTCAGCCCCACTTGTCAAAACAAGATATAACAACACTTGTAAATACTTTGCATCTTATACTTTCAGTTAAAGAGTAATCTTAAGTCCTTAATTTGTATTTCCACATATGGTTGTATGCAATACTGTGTGATTCTTAGGATACTTTATAGGGAAGCGTTATTCACACAGCTCTGTGAATAACGTTTAGCGTTATCGGCAGACCGAAATCTGTGAATAACGGCGAGCGTTATCCACACAGCTCTGTGAATAATGTTTAGCGTTATCGGCAGACCGAAATCTGCGAATAATCATATAATGCATTAGATCTAGACTGGTGAAAAATTATTGTTGGATGTAGGCTATTAATATTGGGGTTGAAATGGCTAGAAAGACTTTGCAATTGTATGCTAGTAATTAGTTTTTGTAGAGTTGCGTTTGTTTTAAATGTGGTAAATTATAGATTTGTATTTTGTTGACATTGTACCGCGCTTCGAGCCTTTGGGGATGAAGCGTGTTTTTGAAATGAACTTCATTATTATTATTATTATTAATATTACTATTAGTATACTGAACCGTCATGAGTTATTATCGAATTTTTTTCACTATTAATTATAAAAAAAGGGCAAATTTATTACTAATATTAGTATGGTAATATCTGTATACCGGTAGTATAATAGTAATAGCCTATTACTATACTAAATATTATGCAGTATAAAGTATATACACAATTGTAGTATAAGTAATATACTTAGTTACTTAGCTTAATCAGTATACGCATACATGGGCGCCCGCAGAAAACTTTCGGGGGGGGGGGGATCGATTAACTTTCTGGGGGGGGGGGCAAAATTTGTTAGCAATGTTTTAATATAGTCTTAATTTACTGTAGCGTATTTGTATGGTGAACGAACGGACAGGACAGGACATCAGCTTAGTTACTTTCTCTTTATTTTCTCTTTACTTTAATACATTTTTTGTCTAAATTTTTCCAATCAATCTAAGGGGGGGGGGGGTAAGTGCCCCCCACTTGCCCCTAACTGCGGGCGCCCATGTACGCATACAAATTTATTATTGGGTGATAATTAGTGGGTCTATAATGCAGAGCGTTATTGTTAGACAGAAATGATCACATAAGTACTCACATTTCTAGATCACATTCCAAGCCGAGGTGGGGGTGTAGTTTTAAGTAGTGTAGGAGATTTGGATCTTTAAAGAATCTTTAATGAGTATGGCACAAGCACATTTCATAACCGAAGCTATGCACAAATTAAATTTTAAAAATTTAATAGGCCTAACTATAGCCTATATATTGGATATAGGACAGTTAGTTGTGCCTACATCTGCTCTGTTAGGGGCCAACACAGGGTCTATTCGACCTATAGAGTGTTACTAATAGATCCAGTCAAACCTCCTACTCCTAGACATAACTAATTTTCTGGTATTTCATATTAAATATTATACCAGTAATAAAAATTGTACCCGTACCGGTATTCTTCGTGTAGACTCACTTTCACCCATTGTAGAGAGGTCTTAAAATGATGTCAAAGCTTGATAGGGTATCGTTTAGTGTTTTAAAAGCCCTATGATATATCACCTAGTCTAGAATTGTTCTGTCAGGAATAGCCCATGCAGAGAGGTGGCTGCATCAGGTGGCCATGTGAGAGATGGGGAGGGGCATATTGGCCCTACATTGATAATAACAGAATGTAATCCTGTTAAAGTTTAAGGCTAGTATTTTTTCCTCATCCTTGAGCGTGTCCCTTAGTCTACCCAGCTCTGGCATTAGCTGGTCAAAAGTAAAGCTGGCTGGTTATTGCGCTGGCCATACACTCAAACTTGTAAACGCTGCTTCAATTTCCCCATGGGTAGGCCAATATGATCTGAAGGGGAACTTTACTTCCCCAAGACTCGCAATGCATCCTACGACAAGCAAGTTTCCAACAAATTTTTTAATGCTTTTTTTTGTATTTAGACCCATAGTTACAACAGTGACAGTATGACTTTTTGTTTTTAGACCCAAGTTACAACAGTGACAGTATGGCTTTTTGTTTTTAGACCCATAGTTACAACAGTGGGAGTATGGCTTTTTGTATTTAGACCCATAGTTACAACAGTGGCAGTATGGCTTTTTGTTTCAATTATCAACATTTTTTTGACAAGAGCTAAAATTGTTGATGTCAATGATATTGATATGTTTTAAGTACGGTACCGGTATCTTCATTTCATTGTCATCACTAAGTGTTATTTCAACTATTTCTGGAGCGGCATATTGTGTCCCTACTTATTATGATACTTATTAGAAAATAAAATGAAACAAATAAAACGTGACATATTTTTTCAGCTAAACATTAATACACAACTCTGTGATCTAAAATATTTGAATAAGTAAGTTATTAATAAGTATTTGTTTATTAGAGAAAAAACAAATGGATGTTAAAGTCTATGAGTGGAATTATACAAAGAAAATTAAACAGTCAAAAGAGCTAAAAGTATAGTAAGTTATTAATAAGTATTTGTTTATTAGAGAAAAAACAAATGGATGTTAAAGTCTATGAGTGGAATTATACAAAGAAAATTAAACAGTCAAAAGAGCTAAAAGTATATCACAATGTACAGTTAGCACAGCTGTATCTGACTTAAACATGGTTTATGCGGCTGATCTGCATATTGCATGTCCATGTTGTTTACATTTTTTTAACGAAACTTGAATGAACATTCTAACAAAATAGATTGAAACTTGTAACATAAGTAACAAAACTATATGAAAATAACAATAAAACTATGTGAACAGAAAAAGAAAGCTATAGGAAGAATATTATTATAATATAACACTACGAAATAACCATTAAATATTTTGTTTTTAAATTTTATTTATAAAAATGAAGCTTCCCCGACTGGGAATCGAACCTATGTCTGCTGGGTGACGGACGGAGACACTGACCACTACTCTACCGAGGAGATGTGTATAAAGAACTTTTGTACTTTATATTCATTAATTAATTTATCACATTCTGTGAATAACGTTTAGCGTTATCGGCAGACCGAAATCTGTGAATAACGGCGAGCGTTATCCGCATAGCTCTGTGAATAATCACTTCGTACTTTATAGTACTCAGAACATTCAAATTCAGTCTTTAACTTCATTTCTTCATAGTTTTATTAAAATTTTAAGATAAATGTACATTTAATGACATGGGTTTAACCAAGAGTTGTCTCAACCTAAGCACAGTGATGTCACTTGGGGAATCTCAACACTGGACTTAGGGTGGCTGGACCAACGATTGGACTAGAACCACCAGAATGATAACTTTCCTGTTTTTCCCTGAGCATTGACATCAGTAGGGACCTCGGTATCGACCGGAAATACCCGAAAAAAGGGTATCGTATTTTCGTTGTCATTATGGCGACCTCTACTTTTTAATTTACTGAGGGTATCGTTGTTTCGCGTCTCATAATTGATTTTTAGCATAATAATATAATTTTACTTCCGCCAATTACTTAAAGCCGACATCTTTCCTGTTATATTAAGAGTTCGTTTGAGTTTTTGGGTCAAGATTAAAGCTTTGAAAATTGAAGTTAAAAATTGGTCAACTTCACTCAAGAATTACTTTTGTTAAAAAATGCGCTCTTAAATAAAAATACTCCGCTCTTTTAGTTTATATGTTCATTTAAAACATATCCAAAATTCATGAGTGTAGACCATGGGTGGGCTTCAAAAACAAATTTCCAAGATGTCATTTTTTTAGGCTATGTAATTTGTCATCATGGCCACCGTGCTTGTCTGCTTATTTCCAATTATCGATAGCAGCCGTGGGGTAATTAATAATTCATTAATTTGGTTATCCAGAGTATAAATGGGAAATATAACTAATAATAAATCATTTTATATAAATAAAAAATGTTTTATAACATAAATAATTATTATTGGCTTATTGAATATCAGTGATTTTAATTTTTGGGTTGGTTGCCATGGACCTGGCTGACACTGACATGGGAATGATAAGCTCTTGTCTTTGACTTAGATAGTGATAGGCTTAGTTTAAGTATTATAATAGTATTTATACTATTATAAATGATTTAAGGAGTGGGATAAATAGCTTTTATTACAACTAATATATTTATCATTTATATTAGTTTATATATTTATAGATAAATATTTATTTGTATATATATAATATATATAATGACCATTAGGCATTAGGCTAGAGGCCTTGTATACATATAATATAGTATAATACAAAGTATACTATATCAGGGTTAAGGCCTAGACCCAACCCAACTAATTTGTAGGGCCTATTATAATAAATTATATTTAATGATATTTTAGGATATGTAATAAAATTTTAATGAATATTGTGATTCTTACTTAAGTCATAAACTAAGTAAAACATTTTGAAATATTCACTTACCTTTGGTATTGAAATAGCCTATATTTAATCACATATCACAATATTCCACAAGAGAATTATTATATAATCTTCGGTTTCTCAAAGAAAAAACACACTTTCTGGCACTACAATCCAAGAATTACTTAAGATATTATTAAAGAACAGTCATAATAACCTGTACTTACCTCTAGTAAATGACTAGAACTTATTTTATTAACATCTAAAGTCAAAGTTGATTCTAATAATACATGTGGATTTGTAAAACAAGATTACAAACTTAAAATAAATGACATGTTGATTGTTTTGTCATACTCATAGGAAAAATATAATATATAGTATACATATGTAGAAAATGGTAAAATAAAAAGTGTAATTGTCAATTTTAAATAAATAAAACAAATAAACCCTTTATTATTTGTTTATGCTTATAAATGCTAAACAATTCCACAGAAAATCTGCAATTAATATCTAAAGAATATTATTATTATTATGATTGTTGGGAAATTAAAACAAAATTTTAATTAATTAATTACAAATAAGTGATGAGTCAGCATTTTTATACATTTTTAATAGGCAAATAATAAAGTTTTTTTTTTTAATATTTGTGTCACATTAACAAAAACTAATGTATATTTTGTGGCTTTATTTAGAAGTACTCTTATTTAACTATGTTCCCTGTAAATGTTATATTTTTGTCTCATTTTATAATAAAGTTATAGGCGTTAAAAAAAAAGCAAAATGAGGGTCACAAATGTGGAGGAAAATCCCATAGTAAAAAAGTGGTTTTGAGGTCCCTACGAAAAAATTCATAACTTTTGAACCACTTGAGCTAGAAAGTTATGCTTGGTGTTTTTGTAATCTATTCTCCAGGCTCTATACAGCTGTAGTATTTTTATATTTTTAAAAATGTTTTGAAATTTTCATCAAAGTGGCTATCATCAGAAACATAATCGGTACATGCATAGAGATTGTCCCATCCTTTTCCCCATGGCCGTTGTTAAGAACTTGAATGTGTTGTGTGATTGCGTGTTGTTTTGAGAGTATTTGGGTAGATGTTGTTACTAAATGTTTGAAATTTTGTTACGTATTGCGCGAAAGGGGATGTGACGTAGATTATTGTGTGTTGTGGTCTTGTGAGCAATGGCAGTTGAAGCTCTACCTTAGTTATGTAATAAAGATATTTAATATGAGACTAATGGTTTGTGAGTATATATATAATATAATTAAACCCCTAGACAACAAAGCAGACGAACCTTTTAAGTAAGACCTGATTCGTAACAGCCGTCATCTTGGTAGCCACAACCTGTAAAAGGTCACGGGTAATGGCAACCAAGTTGGCAGTCGTGTAAAAATAAAATATCTCGTGTCTGCTAAAATTAGGAATAAAATGTTAAAATTTAATGAAAATATGTCAGATAAATTTTGCGGTCAGCTTAGCTACTTTATTGTATCCCTCTCACGTCTGCTAAAATTTAGGAATAAAATATTAAAATTTAATGAAAATATGTCGGATAAATTTTGCGGTGAGCTTAGCTACTTTATGGTATCTAGGGGTGTGCCGGATCCGGATTTTCTTATGCGAAATCCGCCGGATTCCGGAATAATCCGGATTCCGGTTTCTCCCAGATTCTGGATTTTGGTACTATTGGTAGATACTTCGGTAAGTCAAGGTGGACTACTACTTTTTGTGTATGGGAATTCGCAATCGGCGCCAAAAAATCTGAGTTTTTAATTTTCCGATGTGTGTGTCTATTTATTATTAAATTAGTACTTTTGATATATATTTGAGTTCCGTTCCATTTGGATATGTGTCTTACGAGAGACGCCATGTTTCTACGCGTTCGCAGCAGGTCATGCAGCTCGCTCAACCTAATTTCGCCATGGGGTTGGCCACGCCCCCCTTTTTAATGGCGGAAGTTGACGATACTTAGGAAATATTAATATATTATCACTATTTACATCAAAATAATTGATAACTTGTGTTTCAGAATGCATTTAAAGACATTTAAACTGGAATGTTTTAATTTGAGCTTTAACAACCCGGTAGAATCCATATTATAAATGATCAGAATTTACCGTGTGCAACACGTTGTCATTGGCAACCATTCACAGCCACTTGCATAACTGTATCGTAGTACTACCTCAGAGTTTCATTCATAAGAGTTTGCCGTGTGCAAAAACTATTAAACCATTGGTCAGGGAAAGCTTTAATTAATTATTCATGTGCCAAAGTTGAAAGTTTAAACTAAGTCTAAACAGTATTTTAGTGATAAGGCAGGGAATGCGTTGCCTTATATAAACTATATAGTCATTGCGCATGACGGGATTGGCGGAATGAGATCACAGAATGTGGAGATGCAGTCCATGTTAAAAAATGACAAACCAAGTCGTACTTTAAAAATTCATAACTTTAAAACTACAACAGCTAAAAATATGATTTTGGTGTTATAATTCTTTAAAAAATTACATCTTTTCAACTATGCCATTGGTTTATTTTTACAAAAAGTTTAAATTTTCTTATCAAAGTCCCTACACTATTGGCCACTATTAGCGGTGCTGACTCTAGCCTCTGGTATGTACGGAATATTAAACATTAAACAAGCTCAACGCTCGAAACAATCGATTAATGTATCGTGATCGTGTGGAATTCGGGAAAGAGAATTACTTTTATTTCAGATTATGATCCGGTGAGTCACAAAATCTGGCAAATTCCGAAATCCGGTATATTCCGGAATCCGGTTGTTCCGGATACATGTAAATCCGGCGGAACCGGATTTCACCGGATAGTGCAAAATCCGGCGGACTCCGGCACACCCCTAATGGTATCCCTCTAGATGTGGCAAGAAGTGTTGGCGTAAACAACCTATGGTGGATCCCTTTCCTCCCGTACTTTCAGACATTACACATGCAAAATAATTATAAATTAATAAATTAATATTAATGAAAACACAAATTAGTTTCATAGAATACACATTAACACACTTTATTCAGGTTCCATCGAAAAAAATATCCAGAAAATAAATAAAATACAATTACAAACCCATGGTCAAATATGGCACAGACCTGATTTTTTAACAAATGATATCAATAAAAGCGATTTGTTTCTAAATTTAGATGGCTTTCTGATCCTCAACTTGGTTATTTTGAGCGGACAAATAGGATTTAAGTTTTTTGTTGTCGACCGTTCAGTTTATTGCACCACCAGTTTTGAATGTGTGCCTTGTGCAAAAATAATTCTTTTGTAAATCCGGTGGAAAAATTTTTCAAAAACCTGTATGGCTGTAAAACTTATCAAACTTATTAAAACTGTACAAAGTACAGGTAAACCATACCAGTACCAGGTTGGCATGTGTGCCAGTTGATAAAAGAAGCATGGCTTAGCCTACTTAATTTATTCAAGTTCAAGAGAAAATTTTAATTGAAATGTTAGAAAATAATTTCCAAAATGAAATAGGTGACTTGCCTAGTGAATTGGACATTAAGTTATACTACATTGTAGTTTACTGTACTGATTTGTTCATGATTTAGATTAAAAATACCGTAGTTATTTCTTCTACCTCTAACAAGTTTGTCTACTACTTCTACTACCAGCAAAGTCTTGTTAAAACATTATTTTTCCTCAGGATGTTAAATCATTGACCCCTCTATCGCCTGATGTTATTAGTAGACAGGCAACTATAAATATAGGTAAGTTTATTAAACCATTAAACCCGAAAGTTGCAACTTTCAATTTAAGGGCAGTGATGCTGTAAACGGTGTGTAATAGAGGGCACTGCCACAGCTACATGTCTAGCCCTAGAAGGGGCCATTCATAAATGATGTAACGCATAAATGGGGGGGGGGGTGTCCCCACAAATTTGTGAAGTTGTATTATGAGGATGTCTTTAAAATCCCCCCACCCCCAAATAAACAAAAGATGGCCCCTTATAGCTTTGTTTTCCACACATCATCATTGTGACATCTCACCTAAATAAGGCAATATGTTTCTAATAAATGTCTAAGAATCATAGATAGATTTTCATTAATTGTAAAGTAATGTTTTTAATGTATAATATAATAATAATGGCCATTAATTTCTAAGTGTGCTTTATTTTTATTATTCATATAAAGTTCCAATCTTTTCTTTTATTTGTTTATAATAATCTCTGCAGCTTGGTGGCAATGAGACATATTTATGAGCTGTTTAAAATAGAAATGACATCCTGTCTTTATTTGCAGGAACCATTGGCCATGTAGCTCATGGAAAGTCCACAGTTGTAAAAGCCATATCTGGTGTACAGGTTAGACACACACATTCATATTTTATTGGCTTCAGTATGTGCTTAAATGTCATTCTTCATTGCAACTCATAATAAAATTTGAAACATAAAAATTAAGTTGCTTATGTACTTTAATAATAAACTTGTAAAATTAAAAGAAAATTAACTTACAAAAAATTTAACTTATGCAAATCTGAAAGACATTTACCATTAATATATTAAGAGAATTGCCTAACTTTGCTCTTTTCTTCACTATTTTAATTTAGTTGATTTTTTAAAAAAATAATTTTAAATGTTTATTTTATTTTAGACTGTCAGATTCAAGAATGAACTTGAAAGAAATATTACAATTAAGCTAGGTTATGCTAATGCAAAGGTAATTTTTTTTCTTTCCATTTTTATGTGGTCTGTGTGTATGTTTGGGTAAATCACTTTCAAAGTCCCCGTCCCCACCTTTTTTTTTTAAAAAAAAAACTAAATTATTTTTCCCAAAGTTATACTTGCCTTTTTTTTGTTAATTTTTTATTTTTTATTTTATGCTAATGCAAAGTTAATTTTTTTTCTTTCCATTTTTATGTGGTCTGTGTGTGTGTTTGGGTAAATCACTTTCAAAGTCCCCGTCCCCACCTTTTTTTTTAAAAAAAAAAACCAAAGTATTTATCCCAAAGTTATACTTGCCTTGTATTTGTCAATTGTATATTTTTTATGAAACTTTGTGTTAATGATATTATTTCTTACTGGTTTATCAATAAATAAATTTACCCTTAATTACTTTCTGAATCATTAACATTGCCATATTTTCCTCACATTTCCCAAATTATAATATTTAAAATATTCCAGGCACTCTCGTAAATTAATTTTTGTTTCCACCATGCAGATCTATCAGTGTGATAATGAAACCTGTCCAAGACCAGATAGCTATAGATCTTGTGGTAGTGCTAAAGATGACTCATTCGTTTGTGACAGACAAGGCTGTACAGGAAGATTCCGACTAAAAAGGTTTGTGCAGCATGCTCATCATGTTAGACTATTGAACTAAATACATAAAATATTTCATTTTCTCGGGCATGGCAATTCTATTTTTTCACATCTCTATATCCAAGTTTTCTTTTTTTTTCTGTCTTTATTTAGGCATGTGTCCTTTGTAGATTGCCCTGGTCATGACATTCTTATGGCCACTATGTTGAACGGAGCAGCTGTTATGGATGCCGCCCTTCTTATGATTGGTAGGTAGACCTTTAGCTTATTAACTAACATACAGACAGCTCAGAAATTTAGTAACTGTGGCCTCGAGCTATGACTTACCCCAAGCAGTATTAAATTATTGAAATCATTTAAATAAATTTTTTTCCCAAAAATATCCTGTGAACTTAACAAGTACCTGTATTATATTTTTAAATACTTGGTATTGACTTTGCTTTTGTTCATGGGTGGGTGGCAGGCAAAAGCTTTGGACGTTAAATTGGCCCTCTTCCCGTCGAGTTATTGAGCTGATACATAGACTCACGCCCAATAACAACACATTTTATCAAATTTTCAGCAAATTGTTTGAGATTTCATTTTATACAAAAATCGAGCTATGACTTACCCCAAGCAGTATTAAATTATTGAAATCATTTAAATAAATTTTTTTCCCAAAAATATCCTGTGAACTTAACAAGTACCTGTATTATATTTTTAAATACTTGGTATTGACTTTGCTTTTGTTCATGGGTGGGTGGCAGGCAAAAGCTTTGGACGTTAAATTGGCCCTCTTCCCGTCGAGTTATTGAGCTGATACATAGACTCACGCCCAATAACAACACATTTTATCAAATTTTCAGCAAATTGTTTGAGATTTCATTTTATACAAAAATCTTTGTTTTGAGGGGTTGTTCAATAAATCCTTTATATTAACTTCGCTATTGTTTGTGGCAGGCAAAATCTTCGGCAGGCCAATTGACCAACTTCCTGTCAATCAATTGAGCTGAAAATTGGCTAATTGACTCGTTGGCATTGACAACACATTCTTTAAAAAATTTTAGCCCCAAACCACAACCCCAATATTGTTCCTGTTTTTCAAGTGGAAGATAAAGGAAATATGATGCCACTGGTTTCACTCAGGAAATAAAATTCCAGATAACTGCGCATAATGAGATTCTTTAAAAGACAACATTGCGTTTAGTGCATAATATTTTCTTTATTTTTTTCTGGAATAGTCGATAAAATATAGCTATGGTGTAAAAGCGGGTGGGTCATTAAAATATTAATATAGTTCATGGGTATGAAAAAAAATGTGCGGTTGCAAGCTTTGGAGAGGGAGCACTAATTGAAATTCTTATAAAATGTGTTACTTGTATGCATGTTTTGTGAAATTTTCAGCCCCACCATTAAGAAATGTGTGGTTGGGAGCGGGGGTGGGGGGAGCAATATGGATTCTTATAAACAGAATTAAATAAAAAAATAACTTGGCTGTAATAAAACTACATAACAAGTGTTATTTTACTTAATTCTGATTTTACTGTTGTTTGTTGATGAACACTTGTTCATTGTTTTGTTGCGTTCTTTTTTTCAGGTTTTCCCATACTTGGTTTCACTCATTTCCATTTGTCTCTTCAATATAAAGTAATATACTTATAAATATTGTGATGGATGGAAAATCTTCTGGTTTACACATTCCATTCTGTCTCACTAGTACTGGTACATTTCAAGTCTGCTGATAGAATGCACTGACAACGAAACACATTCCATTCTGTCTCACTAGTACCGGTACATTTCAAGCCTGCTGATAGAATGCACTGACAACGAAACACATTACCGTACATTTTTTTTTAAACAATAGTTTAATTTTTATTTTGTAGCCGGCAATGAATCTTGTCCACAACCTCAAACATCGGAACATCTGGCAGCTGTAGAAATCATGAAGCTGAAGCACATCCTCATCCTTCAAAATAAAATTGATCTTGTCAAAGAATCACAAGCCAAAGAACAGTATGAACAGATTCAAGCTTTTGTTAAAGGTGCCGGTTTTTTTCATTCTTTTTTTGTGTGTGTTAATGTTTTGAAATTGATTTTATGTATAGAAAAAACGATTTCATGGTAACTGATATAGCTTTAAAAAAAAGTAAGTTTAATTTGCATCCAGTGTAAATTTTTAAAATGTCTTTAAGTACCCTGTATGCTTAATTTAACTATACTGGGTACATAGTTTTTGGGGTTAAGTTGGTAGATTGTAAAATAATAGCATTATAATAATTTATAAGCATAATATCGGTACCGGTTATAGAAAATGAAAAAAAAATGGAATTGTAACAGAACATAACAAGAAAAAGACAATATTTGAGGTAGTATCTGTTTAAAAAAAATTATTTGAAATTAGTGAAATCTGCTTTATTTGAAATGTTTTTTCAAACTAATTATCTACAGTGTTTACTTTTCTAAGGAAAACCTTTAAAAACTACATAAAAAGCATGTGTGACCCAAAGCAAAGATATTAGTAAATGACTCCATACCAAATTTTATGCAATTTAAGTTTTGGATGTTGCATTGACTTTTACATGGAATTCACCTGATGTAGAATTTAGAATGATACAAAACCTATTAGTAAAGTTAAACTTTTTATGTAATGGACTGGGAACCATAACTAAACAAAAAAAATGTTTTGTAGGAACTGTTGCTGAAGGTGCTCCAGTTGTTCCAGTGTCTGCACAGCTTAAGTACAATATAGATGTAATTTGTGAGTACATCATCAAGCGCATCCCGGTGCCAGTTAGGGATTTCTTGTCAGAGCCAAGACTCATTGGTAAGTTGTTTTGCAACAGATTAATTTAATTAAATAGTAATTTAAATAATTAACTCATTCCCACAGCTGCGACTAAATGCATCTTACGAGAGTCACGACTGTTGTGTCCTGGTACATCTCTCTCATTGTTATTTAAACAAAAGGATGCCATTTTGAGACTTCTAGTGTGCACGTTTTTCAATCTAGTTGTGATATCTAGGATGTGCTGGCCCAAAGTGTAAAAATGTTTGTGTTTTTTGGCCTTGTTCGTTATTCTTTCTGTAACTGTTATAATTTTTTAAAACTTTATTTATTTCTGGGTACATTTGTCCTTCATTTGTTGAAATTAATTAATATTTAGCAGCTAAAATAAATTCCCTTTATTCAGGAATGTGGATTAAATCAGGAGAAGCATAGATGTAAGGAAGTGCTTTATTGAGTATTTTTGTACTGAAAATTACCCGCCAAATATCTGGGAAGTGCATTTGTAGTATTGCCTTTGGTCTGTAAGGTATAGTGCTATAAAATGACTCATGTGCCCCACTAATACGGTACAGGAAAATAAAAGTTTTTTACTTGGTCATCTAATGAGCAATAAGTTTGAATGTGTCAGGCACCGGTTGGAGACAATCACTATGTCTTCTGCTAATTGAATGTGTCAGGCACAGGTTGGAGACAATCACTATGTCTTCTGCTAATTGAATGTGTCAGGCACAGGTTGGAGACAATCACTATGTCTTCTGCTAATGAATTTGAGGTGGAGACTGTTCATCTTACCTGCTAAAATTTATACACCTTATGGTAGAAGGTTGCTCTTGTTTTATCTCTATCACCTATAGTAGACCTGTTAACTCTTAGGATGTTGGTGTACAGTGCATGACTTTGAAGTATCTTTTGCAGTTTTTCACCAAGACCTGTCACAGCTACGATTTTAAGAAACTGGGTTAAAAATATATACATTCTGGTAGTTTTTCAGATTAAAAAATTATCATTAAAAAAGTCAATTTTTGATTGTTAGTTTTAACCTGCTGTCTACATCCAGCAGTGAATGGAGCGAGAAATACGATTGTTTTGGGACCTAATATTATGTTTGCCCTGAGAAGGGAAGGGGGGTGGTGATTTAGGAGATTGGTGGGGGGGGGGGAGGCGGGGGTTTACGCCAGCTTAACTCAACTCCACCAGACACCTGATGCGAGCAGTTATTTTACTTGTATAATACATTATATATATACTGATTTATTTACCATTAAGATGCTGTATTGTACGATTTTGCGGAGTTGGATGGTAAACAGGTCTGCTATAGGGGTCTACTCTCCTTTTACTACCCTTCATTTGGGTAAGCTTAGGGGTTGTACTTTCTGAGCATGCCCCCTCAATGCTTGGCCCACTATTTTAAAAAATTTATTGAGTGATGACAAGTTGAATGGAAGCATATAGTATAGGTAGGACTAAATATCCAGTTTTGGAATTTCATTTAAAGTGCTTGAGATTATTTATATCTAAAATTGCAGTGATTAGATCTTTTGACGTCAACAAGCCTGGATGTGAAGTGGATGACATCTTGGGGGGTGTTGCAGGTGGATCTATACTCCGAGGAGTGCTAAAAGTAAGTGACTCTTCATTTTTTATTTTGACATCTATTTTTTCATAATTTTACTTATAATGGAAAATAAATATTATTATATCTATATTTTAGGTAAACCAAGAAATAGAAGTACGACCTGGTGTTGTCTCCAGAGATCAGGATGGAAAATTAACTTGTCGGCCTATACTGTCTAAAATTATATCACTCTTTGCTGAACAGAATGATTTGCAATATGCAGTGCCTGGTGGATTAATAGGTATGTTAAAAATAGTATTTCCTTTGAACTATGTCAGAAAAATTATACAGATTGAATTTTAAAACTATATAATGGTAAGATATTACTCTATGATTTATGTTATAGATGTAATAGTTTTGGTGGGTTGTTTGGTTTTTGTTTTTAAAAAAAAATAGGTGAGGGGTGTAAATTATTGTTCAAATAAATTGTACATCTTGTTTGTTTTTTTTTAATCTAGGTGTAGGTACAAAAATGGATCCTACCCTTTGTCGTGGTGATCGCCTGGTTGGACAAGTATTGGGTGCAGTTGGGGCATTACCTGACATTTTCACTGAACTTGAAATTTCATTCTTTCTTTTGAGAAGGTTGCTCGGTGTTAAGACAGAGGGAGACAAGAAGGGTGCTAAAGTAGGTTTAAAGAATCATCTTTTAACAGTAATATCGAAACCTGGGTGAAATATCTGAATTTGAAACGAACACATCTACATACAACTAGAACTTGTCAAATTGTACAAGCACTCTTTAAAAATGAGTCTTTGAGTAAAGTCAAAATTGTCTCATTTAAAAACTAATTTTTTTTTTTTTTAAAGTTTTACCAAGTTGTCCAAAAGTAGCTTTAATTTAAAATGAATTTCTCTTCAGTTAGTAAATCCTTTTTGAATTAGTATACTATCTCTTCCAATACCGTGGTTGTTTGTTTTCCCCATAGGTTCAAAAATTAAGCAAGAATGAGATATTGATGGTCAACATTGGATCTCTTTCCACTGGTGGTCGTGTTTTGGCTGTTAGGGCTGATTTAGCAAAGATTGGCCTTACCTCGCCTGTGTGTACAGAGGTTGGAGAAAAGATTGCACTGAGTAGACGTGTGGAGAAACATTGGAGGCAAGTTAATTACAAAATTCATTAACAGTCTGCTGGATATTGAGCTTTTCAGTACACTTTTAACTTATGAAGATAATTGTCCGATCTAATGAGAAATTTTCATTCACCTTTTTTCAGATTGATTGGCTGGGGTCAGATACGGAGAGGAGTGAAGATAACGCCAGACAACTAGAGACTGTTTGATGATGGATGTAATGTAACTACCATACAGTTATGCATATTGTGTTTACATTAAGTACTAAGGAGAATAAAGAAGTTCATGTTAAAAGTGTGTATCACTTATAACATTTCTTATACTGCTGTTTCTCAAATCTTTTGGAACAGAATTACTTTTATGTAATAAAAAATAAAATTCTTCTGCTATTAAAAACAAAAAAATGCAGTTGTGATCTAAAGAAAATATTGGTGATGTCGTTATTTTGAATCATGGTCAACTTTTTGGGTGCAATATCTACCTTCAGAGTTAACTAATTCAATAATTATTTAAACTATATTTACTACAAGCAAAAAGATAAAATTTCTTTACATTTTGAATTATTAGAAAATAAATCAGAAATGAATGATTGCTGTACCATAGTGGCACATAGTACCATAGTGTATGTACTCTGTGTGAGTATAAATTATTAAATGTCTTTGAATGGCATAATGTGGTATTGTGTATGAAATTAAAATTATTGTCTCTAGAAACTCTTGTATTCTTTTATTGCAAAGAATGTTTGTTTGAAATATGAAGTCAACCTTTTCTGGACGACAACGTCAATTCTTTGAAATATTCAATTTATATTTCACAGGTAAAGAAAGCATTATTTGCATTACATTGTTCAAAATATTTATTATAACTGTACATATGATAAGCAAAATATTCTGAGATATTTCAACCATTTGGCCATATGATAAAATGAGCTCTGTGGTAAATAGTTTGATTCAGAGTCAGAAGGACTGCTGACATGACAAGAAGCATCAAGGCACACAAGTGTTCCCAATAGAAATCTTAGAATTTTAAAAAATTAAAGGAATACAAAAATACTCTTTTTTTTTTTTTCTAACAAGTTTGAATAGTTTGATTTTGAGTATGCTGCAAAAGGGGTTCTCTAACTATATGCACTTATTTTCAAATAGGTTCCTGAGAAAAAGAATGGAAAAAAATTTTAGGTACATTTTCTTAAAACCTGATAATAAAAAAATAAACCTTTGGTAAAATTACATCGCCACCATCAATTCTGAAATTTTGATAGAAGCTGAAAACAATTTGCACTATCCAATGTATTTCAATATCTGAACAAAATCAAAATGGAAAACTGTTCAGAATTCTTTCTAATTATACAGATGGAAAATTCAACAACAGGCTTTATGTTAACCATTCGCTTGCTCTTAAATTTTAAAAGGCAAAAGTTTTAATTAATAGAAAACTGCACTACTGAATTTAAAAAGGCAGTTCAGTAATATAATGCATATCTAAAATGATACCCTTTTTTTTGTTTAGTTTGTGTATCACTTAATTGAAGCAAAAGCTCATGTCTGCCTTTACCAACAATGTACTCATTTATATTTGCAATTTCTGTAAAGTTGAGGATTAGGGGCAATTAGGCAATACACAAAAACACAAATCACCTTACACAACTTACATGCATTTGTTATAATGAAGATATCTTTTAAATTAGAAAGCATCAAAGAAAAATTAAATATAAACATATTACGAACTGTTCCATTCATGAATGCAAGGCTGGCATATGTTTAAATAGCTGACATTTGCACACATGTCACAGAATTAAATAATGGTCCATTTATTCAATGCAAGCGGCGAAGCATTTTTTGACAGCATCTCTGTTGATAAATAATTCCAAAAATATTCCATTAAATCATCAAATAAATAGTACAGTTCAAATAATTCATTAAAGACAAGTTACAGTAAGCATGTGTTTTATTATCATGATTAACTTTTAATGTATATAAAATATATTTTTTATTACTTACCGTGCAAATGGAATGTATGATATTGAATACCACGTAAGGGCAAGGAACTGCAACACACAGAATACTATTACCAATCCCTTGATCTTAGTCTGTAGGATGGGAAAGTTTCAAATAGTAGAAACAATGTTTCAACAAGAAATTTTTAGTGAGCACTGCACATGATTAAGGCGGGCTACACCCAAATACATCAAAATGCTGTACCAAGAAATGTAAAACTGGTACACCACTTTTCAAAGTATGACATTTTAGTACTGGTACTCAAAAGCCATGTTTTTCTCGCTTAAGTTTACTTAGCTACATTTTAATTAAATACAATGTAAAAAAAAAAAAAAAAAAACTTGCAAATATTTATAACCGAAATCTATAAAATATCTTTTTTAAAAAAAAAAAAAAAAAATATAAAAAAAAAATAAATGTAAAACTGGTAAAACACTTTTCAAAGTATGACATTTTAGTAATGGTACTCAAAAGCCATGTTTTTCTCGCTTAAGTTTACTTAGACAAATTTTAATTAAATAAAATGTAAAAAAAAAAAAAAAAAACTTGCACATATTTGTAGCCGAATTCTATAACATATCTTTTTTAAGAAAAAAAAAATAGCTTTAAAAAAAATATAATTCTTGGCTAAATAAGATTTTTAAAAAATGTGTAATACTTACTGCGAATGCAAAAACTAAAGTGAGTATAATCATGACCTGTGAAAATATATTTACAACACCATGTATGACACTATAACTATAAAAAAAAAAATAAGGCTTTAAAAAAAAATTAAACATGTTAATTAACAAGCATGACTGCTCTGTAAGGTAATCGTCAGGGACACAAAGGAAAATTGCACAAATCCTTAAATGGGGTTCAAGGTAGAATTTGATAAGCAACTGAAAGATGCCATGTCCTCTAAATAGTGAACAGTAGCTGTAGTGATAGAAGAACTTGTTCTAGGTGACAACTCTCAACTTCACTGACGGCCACATTATCTGTTTTCTCATTAGTTTCCCTAAGCAAGGCAACAACTGTATGTGTTGCTAATTCCCCAATCACTATATACCGGTATTAAGATACTCATACAAAGATCCCCAAGTTAATATTTATAATAGGCTTAATTAGTATGTCATGAAATTTTAAATTTTATGTAACTATTTCCTCATATGCAGCTTTATTACTTTTTACATAGTAATAAACATGAAAAATATTTTTTTCTAAAACCATAAGTGAAAATAATTGCTAAACTGAATTAGAAAAAAAGTTACTTGGTTTAAAAGAAAGCATGTAAACATTCAGGCTGAAAAACTGAGATAACACTTACAAAGACTAGTATTGTTGCTATGATTCTTGTTGTTGCAAACATTTTCTTTAATTGATTTAATGGTCCCATCAGGAAACATGTGCTTCAAGGAACATACAAAAATGAGAATAAAATATTTTAAAATGGATGCTAAATAAATTTAAAACTTATTTATAAATAAACACCGATATGAGTACAAAAGGTTAGTTTTGAAATACATGCAAAAAAATGGCTATCTTAATCTTAAAAATACACAGTACCGGTAGTTCGAATCAATCTTTTCTTTAATACCATACGCTGCGTGGATACATTATAATAAATGGTGCACTTTTAACATTTTAGAGTCACAATTGGGGAAGGGGAGGGGTTTGCTCTTTTAAAAAAGTAGACAAAAGTTTAACATAAATTATCAACTCTCCTTTCATAGACTTGAGCCTCTTCATATTGTACTAAAATAATGTATCAAATTCATTTATTAATTTAAATTGTATTATTATTGGTGGTCTTATATAGCGCGGTACTCAGCCTAGGGCTGGGCTCACCGCACTGTACATAAAATTTTTAGCAAACATAAAAAATAACACATTTATTCATTTATATAAAAGAAACAGCTGTATAACAACAAAACAAAAACAAAAGTATATTCACAACACCGACCCCAGACGGCAGCCAGCAGCCTCTTTTATCGGTCAGATGGGGGAATCAGTCAGGGTAGTAGTAGTAGTAGTAGAGTTTAAAGAGATGTGTTTTGAGTGCAGTTTTGAAGGCCTGGCTATTCGGTATATTGCAGATGTGTAGTGGGAGAGAATTCCATTGTTTGGTGGCGCAGAAAGAGAAAAATCGTTCACCATATGTTTTAGTGTGTGTCTTGGGAACAGACAGAATATGCGTGTCTCCGAAACTGTTGAAGGGATGAATAGACAGAAAGAGGTTCGGTTAGATATGAAGGGCAGGAATCAGAGAAATAGTTGTGAAAGAGAACAGACAAATTTTAATCAATGTGTGCCTGTTTAGGGAGCCAATGAAGTGAGTGGAGAGACAAGATCACATTTTTTTTTTGCCTTTAGAACTAGCCAAGCAGCCGAGTTTTGAACCTTTTGTAGTTTTCCTATGAAGTGTTTTGGTGAACCTGACAGAAGAGAGTTACAATAGTCAAGACGAGAGAGAACAAGAGCACAGACTAGGGTTTTTGTTGCGCTAACTGTGAGGTAGTGGCGGATGGAGCTGATCTGAAGGATAGCAGTTTATAACCAAGATTCCTAGCAGAGGATATGAACTGTATGTCGGAGTTACTTAATTGAAAGGAGGTGGGGAGAGTTGAGGTAGAGGATGATTTGTGAATGAGGAGTGCCTTCCGTTTTGTCATTAAGCTTCAACTTGCTGAGTGTCATCCATGACTTGATATCATCAATGCTCTCCCGCAAAGTCTGGACAGCGGAATCGACAAGAGAGGGAAGGGTATGATTGTATAGCTGCGTGTCATCTGCGAATGACTGGCTCTCAACAGCATATCTCCCAAGCAAGAGGAGCAGTGGCCTGGGATATATTGTGAATAGAACTGGGCCCAAAACAGACACGAAGTCAGCACTGCCGGAGAGACAGCCATTAACAGGCTGCCTGCATTCTATCGGAGAGGTAGGATCTAAACCGAGCAAAAACTGAACCAGAAATTCCAAAGTAATTTTCAAGGATTTTGTAAAGGGTTTCATGGTCAACATTGTCAAAGCCCGCACTGAGATCTAAAAGGATGAGGATGGAGACATTACAGCTGTCCATTGCACGCAAGAGGTCAATCCTGACTCTCAAGAGAGCTGTCTCTGTGCCGTGGAAATGTCTATAGGCCGACTGATGAGGACTGAGAAGGGAGTGGTCATTTAAGTTACCAAAAAATTGTTTTAGAACTAGCTTTTCAATGACTTTAGATAAACATGATAGGTTTGATACAGGTCCATAGTTTTTTAAATTATTTGCATCCAGACCAGGCTTCTTAAGCAATGGTTTGATGACACTTACAAAGAGGGGTTACAGCGCCAGAAGACAAGCGTTCATTAACTATGTGGGTTATCATTGGGGCAAATGATCTAATGACTCAAACAACAGGGGGGTGGAGATGGGGTCCAAAGAACATGACGTATAGAGAATATATATTTCTATTAAAAAAATAAATATAAAATGAAGCCCCACCCCCCCCCCCGAGAAATAAGAGTGAGGTTGCCATAGCAACCATTATATGGCCCAACAATTTAATTGTTTGGCCACCTGGTCAGCATACATGTCAATCAACCTGTATTGCCAGCCTACAATAACAGGCATTCAGGTTTCAGGGCCAGAGAAAGACCACACAACCACACAAGACACCCTCAAAGTCTACAAAATGAATCTTTAGCAGGCCTCACACCTCATGGAAGGTCACCAACTTTACCCTACCTAACATGACGCCTCCCCCAGTGGAAGCGGGCATGAGGAACAAGAATGAATTAAATGAATCGTGTTTTCATGAAGTTTACCAAAGCATTTACCTGACGAGTGACAGAATGTTGCCTATTGTGTAAAGAACTGCAAAGATGATGAGGCCATTAGGTAAAAATAGTAAACAGCTCCCCTGAAACAAAAAATTTGAATGTCTTATTTTAATTCCATTTTCTCTTTAGGCCCCTAAAATGCAGTACTAATGTCCTAACGTTATTTCTTAAAATGTATGGGCCACTAATGCCTAATGTTTAATATTATTGTTGATACCCTAGCTGTAAGATCCTTAAAATGTATGGGCCACTAATGCCTAATGTTTGATGTTATTGTTGATGCCCTAGCTGTAAGATTCTTAAAATATATGGGCCACTAATGCCTAATGTTTGACGTTATTGTTAATACCCTAGCTGTAAGATTCTTAAAATGTATGGGCCACTAATGCCTAATGTTTGACGTTATTGTTAATACCCTAGCTGTAAGATTCTTAAAATGTATGGGCCACTAATGCCTAATGTTTGACGTTATTGTTAATACCCTAGCTGTAAGATTCTTAAAATGTATGGGCCACTAATGCCTAATGTTTGACGTTATTGTTAATACCCTAGCTGTAAGATTCTTAAAATGTATGGGCCACCAGTGCCTAATGTTTTATATTATTGTTGATACCCTAGCTGTAAGATCCATTATTGATGACAAAAACCATGAGCAATGGTTAAAAGATACGTATGCTGTATAACTTTATTATACTTGTATACCGGTAATTTAAAGTTCTATTTAGATACATTTGCGCTCTGTATTAACCAATTGAAATTAAGTTATTGGAGTCACATTGTTACTTGGCTAATATTGTTCCGTCCAACATAAAACAAAGTCAAGATTTTTCCAGCACGTATGACAGTTTTTGCATTTTACTTCTTTGAACAATTTCATTGAAAGTGTCCTTTTTGAGGTTGACATAATCATAATAATAACTTAAATTAATTTTTACAAACGCACCAACCAGGAATACAACTAGTCTCAAACACATGGCAAATGAGTATTCCAACAAAAGACCATAATGTTGTCATACACTTAAGCAAAAGTTTTCTATTATTAACAATTTTTTTAAAAAATGTATTTTATTTTATATTAATTCTACAAGAATGGTCACTTTTAGCGCCTTTGAAACACCGGTAATAATAACACCAACATTATGGTTAACACTAACATCAATCTTTCAAAAGCACACAAAGTACAGTTTATAAATGGGAGAACTTTGTAGGTTGTAAATAACATGGTTTCTCCTGAGGAAATATGTTGGTATCATAATATAAAGTTTATTCTTATTTGTAAAGGGAGTGCAAGGGGGGCCATCCATGCAAAGGGACTTCATGCAAATTTTGCCACCCCCACTTCCCCCCACCGTTACAAATGTCACAAAAAGCTGGACCCCTCTTCAAATATAACATCACAAATCTCTGCATCCCCCACTCCTTAAGAAATTCCCCTCCCATGGATATCCAATTACTGCACCTGTATCGGAAAAATTTCACTAGAATAGTGGTTCTTAACCAAGGGTAAAAATAGCTCCCCAGCTCTGAGGTGTGGAAGACCAGAAAATTTTATTTGCTGGGGGGGGGTGGTGGTGGTGGTGGTGTGTGTGTGTGTGTATATGTTTAAAACGGAATGGGCCTGCAGTGATGCAAAAAAGTAAAAAATCTCTGCCCTAGGGCATTTACTAAGATCACCCCCTACCCCCGGTCAACCAATTTGTTATCTTCCATCCCACTTCACGTCATAGTCCTAATTCTATGACTCCTATCTCCACATTTTGACATAAATTCTCTTGACTGTCAAAGTCACTACCCCTTTTGCTCCTTTATGGGGGCCAATAACTTGATCAGAGACCATTTCTCAGACCTCTGCTATTACGCTTTTTATGTGACATCGCATAACTAAAGCCCCCTCCCGTCTCAAACATTGTAACAAAAATGTGACCATCCCCCCCCCCCCCCAAGATTTGTCAAGTCACTTATGGAGGGCCCCCAAGAGATACATATTTGTTAAAATATTTGCTAAAATATGTCTAGCATCTGTCATAATTGGTTTTTGCATCCATCCATTGCATACCAAGATAGAGAGGCCAGCACCAAGAACAAAGCAGATGAGGAAACCTTTAATCCTTGTGGACCAGCTAAGAGTTGAAGCATCACTAATCTGTAAGACAAAGTAGAGAGTTAAAAGATGAATCATTGACAAAAAACGAAATTATTTATCATCCGTTAGAATCTGGGTCAGCCACCTTTTTGAATGAAAAAAAAAAATTATAAATTATATCCGTTAACAAAATGTTTAGGGAGCTGTTGTTTACGGAGGATTGAGAGGATCAATATGCACCAGACACCTGAGGTAATTTTTTTTACATCTGATACTTTAAATTTAGAACTACATTAGATTAGAAGGAATAAATCATAGAGCAATTTATTTTGTTTGCTAAGTTGAGTGCTGACATAGAGCAATTTATGTTGTTTGGTAATCACTTGATTACTAAACAGGTGAATAAATCAAGACCGCAAGCAAGGTGTCTCTACATTGAGGTAATACTACTACCAACTGAACTGTTGCTTCCTTACATCCCCACAAGACAACTACGTTCTTCCATTGACAGTAGAACCCTCTCAATCCCAAGAACTAAAACTAAGACCATCGGTGAACGCTCCTTCTGCTTCCATGGGCCCACGTTCTGGAACCAGCTCCCCTTCCATATATCATCTGTTTAGGTCCGCCTATGACCTGTGATGCACCCTCCTTGCCCTACCTCATTTTCTGTTTCGGGTTGATCCTGAAGTGTCAAAGTGTCCTCGTTTTATAGCCATTTTCATTGTTTCTATAGAATAGAAGTTACTATCCTAGTGTCTCATTTGTATTTACTTAGTTTAAATGTTTTAATAATTGTAAAGCGCTTAGAGCTTTATGATAAGCGCTATATAAAAATGCCTAAATAAATAAATAAATAAATAAATAATTGCTTGATGAGTTCTTATAAAATTTGCAGTTCATTTAAAAGGTATTTTAGAATCTTTAGTTTCACTTTAATGGAAAAGAAAGCCAACGGCCTAAGACTTCACATTTTAATGATGTAGCCTCTTCTCCAATAGTCATCACAAATCTCTAAAACCCCTCATAAGTTTAATGTTAAAGCTTTGAAGCTTCAATGCCACCCCGTGGAGAAACTAATTTTTTATTATTGTAATTTAAGCTTCTCTCCAACTCCAAATAATTTCATCATACTTTCAAGTTAAAATTAGAAGAACATGATTTATAACTAATGGTATTGCACAGTTTTCCTACATGCGTACCAAAACCTGAGCAGCAAAAAAAAAAAATGATGTTTAGATTGTTAAATAAGAAATATGCAAAAAAAAAACAAAAAAAAAACAAAGAAACTGTGAACTCAAAACTAGGGTTGCACCAATGTCTTCCCTTTATGACAAGTCGTGGAATCAGTTTTTGAAGATAAAAAGTGCTACCCAGATGTAAGATGTTAATTTAGATAGCTCTAACAGAACCTTGAACATTTTGATCAAAATTGTATCAGATAATAAATTCTTAAATATCTAGGTTATCCTACTTCACAAATCGACTAATGAGTATAAAAAATTTAAAAAAACACAACCACCATCAATGAGTTGAGCTCATCATCAACATGAGTTAACCAATCATGAACCTAAAATGGAAACCTGTTAACAATCTATTACTCTAGCTAAGATGAATTCAAAGAACTCAAAATTAACTGTTGTATTTGTATTTCGATATGGACCTAGTGAAGAGGCCCATGAAGAGAAAGATACTTTCCACAACTATTTACAAACCAGATTTGAAGAGATGACCTTCTCCACTTGATTGGTGACTTCAAATGTAGAAAGGCTGATAAATCTGTTTTCTGAAAATTTTGCTAATCAGTGCAACCCTCTCAGAATCCAATTTCAAATTAAACAATAAAACATGATGCAATCAACAAAACAGTCAATAAATATTGTTATAGTTCCAGAATTTGCATACAAGTTTTTTATAATATGGACAGCTAGAATGTAGTAAAGACATAATTAGATGGTTTCTATTCCGACCACTTTAACTTTTATGGTTTTTTATTATTTTCACAGTACCATTACAGTATAAACAGCTTTGAATGGGCAGTATTATAATTAACCTTAAATAAAAAAATACACTGTGCACCAAAGTTAACTTTTTAATGTATGCCAAATTAAATGTGATAGTGACGAATATAAATTTTAGCCCATAACGATAACTGTTGCATGTCACATAAATGTACAGCTGAGTCATAAGGAGTCAACGGGTTAAGATCCATACAGACATATTTAATTACCGGTACTTGATTTATTCAACAAAACTTGTTAAAAATTATTATATCAATCCATATGATCATTAATGCACACTAAATTTCTACCTTTGATCCAGCTTCACAGAGCACATATATGTGACAACCAAGCATAGTAGGGATACACACAAAGACAAGAAGTAATGCTGAATATAAACATTTGTGTAATGAAAAACTCATAATATACCAAAACTTGATATTGAAATTAAAAGTGGTAAAAAAAGAAAGGCAACAACACTTACTTCTTGATAATCAAAACTTAAAAAACTGGTAACTCTCTGTAGGGTAAAATTATTAGATATAACATAAAGGAAATTGTTTAATTACAATGAACACTATGTTACTAATAACGATTATTATTTCCTCTCACTGACTTGTATTTTGTAATGTATGGGGATGACAACATGATGCAAGATGGTGAATTTTAAAAATAAGTTGAATTATTGACATCATTTGGAGCATATGGTACCAATTTTTGGGACACAAGGGAAGGCCTCTTAAAACTTATGGCCCAGTGAGCAAAGGTCGCAGATCCATTATTGTTTTTATAACTTTTTAATTCTGGTACAGATAATAATATCCACACACTCAAAGTGGTACCAGGCATCCTACAAGTCACATTGGACCCAGTTTAGGCTAAAACTTGAGGATGTACATTCTTCTCATCGTTTGTTTTTTAAGATTGATAACTGGATGTTGATTTTTACTGAACGATAATCAAATTATTTTTTATAGATTCTTTGAAGTTGAAGACTAATTTTTTTTCATTATAGAATATTTTTTACTATTTTTTTATAATAAAATACTTAAAATTATAAACATACAGTAGTACAGTGTACTTGTTAATACCAGAACTGGTTGCACTGTAACTCCCAATATACTAATATAGTCTAAGAATAGTAGTCTACCATCTCAAAATCGTATAATACCATATTGTAATAGTAAATAAATAAACATATAGTATGTCTAATGAATGTCACTTCTCATATATATATATATAGATATATATATATATATATATATATATATATATATATAAATATATATTGTGTATATTTAATGTCTCTTATTATATATATATATATATATATATATATATATATATATATATATATATATATATATATATACAGAGCACATTATTGCAAATAAAAATGTGCTATCATTTTCCACTTTGAAAGACGAAAATGTGGTGGGGGAGCGGAAATTGAGGATGCCTGCCGAAGTCACCCGAACAAAAGTGGGGTTGGGGAGGAGGCTGAGCCCCCTGCCCAGAATTTTTTATAAATTCAAACATAATTTTTTATAAATTCAAACATAATTTTTTATAAATTCAAACAGAATTTTTTATAAATTCAAACAGAATTTTTTATAAATTCAAAATGCAGGCATACCTGAATATAGTTTAGCTTTGTTTACATTAATCCTTTTTATTTTAGTAGTTAATAAAAAGTAATTTGTGAAAAAAAATTTATTACTGTATATACTCGCATATAGGCCGAATTTAGAACTATAAAATACAATGCTGAAACCAGAGGGTCTGCTTATATGTGCATAAAACAAAATGGACACAAGGACAGACACTAATGCCAATTTTCCAGCCACACATTTCCATCCCTATCTGACTCTTTATTTGGTTGTGTGTACAGAGTACTAATATATATATACAGATATTATTATAGAAAACAATGTGGAAAGAGCATAACAGGTTTTTGTGTCATTCCAAAAGGTTAACAAACTGGTATGTAACATAAAAGTAAGCATTTAACACCTTTACAGTAAAAAATTTCTATGAACCAAAAATATGGAGTAAAATTAGACAATTGTATGGTCGGCTTTTACACAGGTTTTTGCAAAAACTGGCCATTTTAAAGCAGTTTTAGGGGGTCGGCTTATATGCGATATAGGCTTTTATGAGAGTATATATGGTACTTATTTCAATATATCAGTCCAAAATAGGGGCAGGTACATCGAAATGGTGCTTACTGCCCACAAAAAATTATGTATATATAATATAATATGAATTATACAAATGTTTGTTTATGCCACAAATTAAAATAATTGCTCTTTGAATTTGAATGAATAAATAAGTTCATTTGTGATACATCCAGTGCGCCACAATATTTAACATGGCCGGTCACGTACCAAAATGTGTTAGTGTTATCAAAATTGAAAATGGAACAGTTCTAGTTCTAAACAATAAATGAATAAATCCATTGCCACCATTGATTGTATAAAATATCATGTTGATATGACCTTCCTCAGTAGAAGAGTTAAGAATGCAAATAAAAAACTTAAAACTAATAACCAGTTTAAATTGCACCAATTGCTAGCTATTTTGAGGGGAAAAATATATTAATCAGTCTAAGTGTTTTGTATATGAATATGTTAATTATTAACATATCTTTAAAAAACAACAAAACACTTAAAAATAGAAGGCTTAGACTTAGACTAAGACCGATTAGTCAAGATGGTTAGGCTAGGCAAGAGGGTTAGAGGGCCTATAATGCCTATAGTAAATAAAAGATAATAATATAATAAATAAAGTTTTGAAAAATATGAATAAACAAAACAGTTTTTCAATACAAATAAACACAAAAAAGGCAAGATAATAAATTAGGTATCGTTAGAACGGTACTCTCAGGCTGAGAGCACTCTGACTCTAACAATCCTATAGCCTAGTATAGCCTATAGTAAGGCAAGGCTAGGCCTACATGTAAATTGCAATAGCAGTGTGAACTTAGTTCATTCAAGTGTTTAAGTTAACAAACAATTCGTACAAGGAAGTGTTTTCCTCAGGACTACTCATTTACTGTTTATTTTTCATTTTCATTTACTATTTACTTTCCGGACTGAGTCAACCGAGTAGTCGCTAAAGTCCGCTAAAACTACGAGTAGTGTAGTAAGCTTCCCTACCTGAGTAACTATTCCCTTATCTTCATCACCATCGTCTCCACTTAAAGCCTTTTTAAGTTTATCCATGCTGCTGTACATGCAAAACTGTAAGGTTCTGGAATCAGATGACTCAGTTACGCATGCAAAGTAATTTGTCAACAATCAACTTAGTTAGATGATTTGAAAACGGAAGTACCACCTTCGATACTGATATAGATTACTTGTTGATGACAAAATGTATTTCTGTTATTATAAACAAAATTTTTAGGGCCACCAGTAAACAACCCCCCCCCCCCCCCCTTAAATGGTGAAGAGGCTACTTTTTTTTCTATGAGACACAGACAGTTTTAGCAATATATTACGATAGGAAATTTGCAATAGAAAAAGTTTGTTATAATGTCAGTTAAATACCATAAGGAAATACATAGTAATGAGATGGTCACCAGCTACAATTAAATATTTGCCATTGTTTGCAAACTTATGTTTTCCCCTGTGGAAGAGTAAGAAAAAAAAAATTGTAAATTAAGTCCAACATTATTTTATTGCCATCCCACCAAAATGATTGTAGGTCCACAAACTTCAAACAAGCAAACATAAGAAAGGCTACTGCATTCTCCACTTTAGTAATCTATAGCCTGCTATAGGTATGAGAGAGAGAGAGAGAGAGAGAGAGAGAGAGAGAGAGAGAGAGAGAGAGAGAGAGAGAGAGAGAGAGAGAGAGAGAGAGAGAGAGAGCGCGAGAGAGAGAGAGAGAGAGAGAGAGTAGAGAGAGGGGGAGAGAGAGAGAGGGGGGAGAGAGAGATAGAGAGAGAGAGAGGGAGAGAGTGAGAGAGAGAGAGGGGGAGAGAGAGAGAGGGGGGAGAGAGAGAGAGAGAGGGGGAGAGAGAGAGAGAGAGAGAGGGGGGGAGAGAGAGAGAGAGAGAGAGAGAGAGAGAGAGAGAGAGAGAGAGAGAGAGAATGCATTCAGGTTAGGCAGAAGGAAATATGTGAACAAAGTTTTTGCTTTTTGTTTATTTATTTTTTCCTCCTTATTTGAAAGCCCACGATCAATTTATTGATCATTTTGGCTCCATATTTGAATTTCAGAGTTTGTCTTCTCTTAGATGAGTTGCCGTCCAAGGCTGAGTCCCATCCACCCAGGGTGCTTTTTTTAATGGTGGCTTTGGTTGGAATTGAACTCCAGACCACTAGCTTTTTGTTTTGAGTCAGTATATGGTACATGCAATTATTTAGGAAACTCTTGCATTCACCCCTAGTCCAAAACTTTAACAATATATTAGCACTTTTATTTACTCATCAGCTTCACAAGGAAGCATAAGAGCGATCTTGATTTATTATGAAATTCATCTTGCAAGCAACATTATATGTAGAAGTAGTAGCAAACTCCACATTTAAGCACCATTACTTTTACTCACATATTCCAACACATAAGACCCACTTTGACATGATTGCTTCAAAATGAGAACCCATTCTGTCACACATGCGTATGACAACCAGCATCTAGGTGACTGACAGCCATGTCCAGTCTTAGCCCTTCTTTGAGCACTCATCAGATTTGGGTACTTTAAAAAAGTATCTAGACGTCAGCAGTGGGGTTCACCCCCCCCCCCACACTGTTAAGTCTATCCTGTAATGTGACATCCTATAAATTATCTATATCCCATCACCCTACAAGCAGCCTTGGTTAAAGAGTATAAGGACATATTTCTTTCATATCTTTTCTTAGAATGTGCAGTGAACCTGGCACACCACCATAGCACGGGGCTGTCACAAAAGACTGGGTCGGGGTACAGGACAGAGCTCCATTGTTGTTAAGGTAACTTATAGGATGGAAGGAAACTGCTGTTAATGGGGTTAAGTTAAGGTTAATAGACTCTCACATCTTGAGATAGAAGGCATTGTTTCTTTCGATAATATCATGTTTCGGGCTTTCCTGACTTCGCATGATCGCTTTTGGGTTAACGACGCGAAATCATAATTGACTGGAAATTAGGGGCAGCGATGTGGTAATTGAGAGCATTCCTGGGCCGCCTCTGGAGTTAGAGAATGGCATATAAGGCAGGTCTTCAAGATAGGGGGTTAGTTGACGAAGAGAGAAAAGAGCTACAACTACAAGAGAGTTGAGGAAGAGAGAAAGGAGCCACGGGAGAGTTGAGCTGTTGCTAGGGAAAAGTTTCAAGAGATCAGTAGACGAGTTGACTAGACGAGACAGGTCAGAAAGTCATAGCCTTAGAGATAGACAGTTGACAGCGGCACCAACAGAAGAACTTGTATTTAGAAATGAATACATTCTCTTATCATCTGGACACCTGGAGTTGGAGTTTTTAGTTTTCGTTCTCGTTCAAGTCGTTGTGCTTTTGTTTGTCCCGACGCCTAGACACCCACCATATAAATCACAGAGAGGAGCGGTCCTGTACTGACCACTTCTACATCAACACAGTTTGTGATAAGTCAGGACCGGAGCCCTCCTCCGTAACAACCGTTCTGTGACAGGGGCACAGGCATTCACCACATATCATGCCCCCCATATCCTTGGCCATGTACTCCTCATAAGTGACCATGAACTCACCATTAATGACCATTTGTCATTTAATCCACACTAATGAACATGTATGTACTAAACTCACACCTTTCATGTACGTGAAACCAAATTGTCAATTGCAAAATCTATGTAAAATATTCTGTCAGTCCTCATAGATTGAAATTTCTCCATACCGGTACGGTAGGCCTACAATAAATGTAAATGTGATGAGTTTTTAGCGAACACCACGTTACACCTGACAAATGATATATGTATACAACCAATTGTAAAACATGTCATACAGAAAATATGGATCCAACATTTAAACCCATAAAAAGTAAGTTTCACAGATGAACAAGCATTGTGTGCAGAAGTAATTTCACACATGGAAAAGCATTGTGTACAGAAGTAATTTCACAGATAGACAAGCATTCTGTACAGAAGTAATTTCACAGATGGACAAGCATTGTGTACAGAAGTAATTTCACAGATAGACAAGCATTGTGTACAGAAGTAATTTCACAGATGGACAAGCATTGTGTACAGAAGTAATTTCACAGATAGACATGCAATGTGTACAGAAGTAATTTCACAGATAGACATGCAATGTGTACAGAAGTAATTTCACAGATAGACACGCATTGTGTACAGAAGTAATTTCACAGATAGACACGCATTGTGTACAGAAGTAATTTCACAGATAGACACGCATTGTGTACAGAAGTAATTTCACAGATAGACATGCAATGTGTACAGAAGTAATTTCACAGACAGACAGCAATGTGTACAGAAGTAATTTCACAGACAGACAGCAATGTGTACAGAAGTAATTTCACAGATAGACATGCAATGTGTACAGAAGTAATTTCACAGACAGACAGCAATGTGTACAGAAGTAATTTTACAGATAGACACGCATTGTGTACAGAAGTAATTTTACAGATAGACACGCATTGTGTACAGAAGTAATTTCACAGATAGACATGCAATGTGTACAGAAGTAATTTCACAGACAGACAGCACTGTGTACAGAATGACAAACAAAAGTAAACAAGAGTCAAAGGCGTGAACTTAAATTTTATATATTTATTTGACCTTGGCAAGTAGAAACAAATATCCAGGTTAGATTGGGGGGGTGCAGCAATACTCCAAACGGTTACATTACCAAATAAGAAATACAGGATAAACATTTCTTTAATAAAAATAGTAGTAATAATAGTAATATTAAAAATAGAATACAAGATTAGCTAGGATTAATCTTTACTATAAAATATATCATGAAAATTACCAGCACAATCTACCACTTATTGTTGATTCAAGATTATTTTCTCAACAATCAGAATGTTCACATGTAATACTGTAACAAATTTTAAAAAAAATAAATTGATACAAGAATTCTCACCCCCCCTCCACCCCTTCCATACCCACAATACAATGCTATTGAGGAGCACTACATGGAATAGTGTGGCCAATACAGATAAGGTTCAAAAATTGTAATGAAAAACAAAAATATTTCCTAGAGCCTTGGTTTCTTTCAGCTATGAATTAAGAAAAACAAAATGTATTTCTTAACAGTTGTAGGAATTAAAATGTCATTGCTTTGTGTTTCAGCTTGAATATTTAGGTTTTGATTCATTCCTTTTCAAGTACGTTTCACTAATAGCAATTTTTTATTTAATATTTTTGCATTGCACTGAATACTGAAGATGTTTTTTTAATGTAACTAAGAATTTGTATTTCAAAAATTATATCAACAGCAAAGTACAGTAAAATTTTACCTAGCAAGCAGAATTTATTTTAAATTTTTTAACATTGTTAAACTTTAAATTACAATGCCAATTTAATGGTCTGCAATATCTGAAACCATACCAATATTTATGTTCAATAACTCTTTTAATAACTATTTATATAAATAATTAATGACATAAAGAATTTTTAATGATAGAATTCATGGCATATCAGATCTATTTTTCAATAAATGAAAGGTAGATGGACAGGGGATTCGGCAATTGATCAACTCGTCATTGGTGGGAAAGTGTTTTGTTGACCAACACTTTTTTTATGACATGTCATCACCTTGGTGGGAGAGCTTTTTATTGAACACTTTCCTTTATGACATGTCATCACCTTGGTGGGAGAGTTTTTTTATTGAACACTTTCCTTTATGACATGTCATCACCTTGGTGGGAGAGTTTTTTATTGAACACTTTCCTTTATGACATGTCATCACCTTGGTGGGAGAGCTTTTTATTGAACACTTTCCTGAATGACATGTCACCATTGTGGTGGAGAAAAGCTGTTCATTGGCCAACACTTCCCTAGTTTAAACAACTAAAAAAAAAAAAACAGAAACCAAACACTAATGTTGAAAACATTTTAAAGGTAAACAAATATTTGTGTACAATGTTGTGACCATTGACATGATTGAAAACAGTTTCCGTTTAGTTTTTATTTTTACTAAAAGGGCGGGGAGTGGGGGGGTGTGTAAAGATTTTTGGTTAATGCTTTGTGACACTGAAAGATTATGAATTGGCTGCTATTGCATTGATAGGACAAAAACTATCTGAAAATTAATTTCTTTTAACCAATTTCTTTTTTCTTATCTTTAGGGAAATAGTAATTTTTAAAGGCTAGAAATGTTTTAAAGCCAAGAGCAAGGAAACAAGATAACGCATTCACTATGGTACTATTAAATGGTCAGTAGTCTATGTTGAAAATTTTATATTAATTTCAAAGCGCCAAACCTCATCTAGTTTTCACCCTCAAGTAAATAATGTTAATTGTTAACTAATGTAATATATTTATAAATATTATTTTAGAAAACCCACATCTGAAGCAAAAAAATAGTGGAAAAGTTTCAAAACTATTTACTCAAACAAATTTGTAAAAAACGTTTTAAATACTAGATTTGCTATCCATTAAGATGGAGAAAAATAGATTATGTGAATAGATATGAGCAAATATTTGTCAAACATACGAAGACCACTGTTACTAAATATGAACATGAGGCACAGTTAATTGATACTATTTGCCAAATGAAGAAAATTTTGAAAACAGATGCCTGCAATACACTTTCATCACACATCTGTCTTTAAGTTTTGATGGCATTTATTGCAATCACTATTCCCCATACTTTTTAAAACATAAAATAAAAGCTACTTTTTCATATCTCCTGAACTATGAAAAATGTCTCTTCAATTAAATAACATAAATCTCAATTTGTTTGTTTATCAACGAATTCAAGGAATAAATAAATCCAAAAGGAACTGGACCACAACAATTTGATTATTTTAAGGGAAGAAATCAATATTTTTTCAATGATTAATAAACGAGTCAAAACTTAAAGAGATTTGTTTGCGTAATGCAATATCTCATTGAAAGTTTTCTTCAAAAGTTTGCATTGCACCCAAAACTGACTACCACAACACATTTACACACTACATCAAAATGAATGCATCTTTATCTCCGAAATCTACCAAGGATTACTCAAGCTTTAAAAACACATCTAAGGTACAGAATATGTCATAAATAAACCTCTTCCCAAAATTATAATGACATTTTTTTAAACAATTAATAGGGGCCAATCTCTTAACTATTGTTGGCATTTATATAATTTATAATGATGTATAATTAAATCAAAACAACTTGAATAATTTTTTTTAAATTTAAATTTTGAAATATCATGCAAAGAATTTAATTTTAAAAATATTAGTGGATAAAGGGAAGTAATTTTTTAAGGGAAAGAAGAATTGTTAAAAGAAAAGAAATATTTAATTATCTGACCACAATGGAGAGAAGAAATGTCTATTTTAAAACAAAAGAATATTGGTTAAAAATATATTTCAAGGCAATAGATAAAAGACAAATGCTGAATAATACAGTATATGTATATATATGTATATATGGTTCAACGGAAAACAAAAATATGTATACAGTTTGATTTTTTTAATGCAGCTTTTGCAAAGCTCTTTACTAAATAATGTACCCACTAGACAGGAATAGTAATTAAAAGTAAAGGTTCAAAGAACAAAACGAATCAGCTAAGAAAGGCTGGTTAGCTAATAATTATATTTCAACATAATGTTGAAAATAATAAAGGGCAAAAAAAAAATAAAATAAAATAAAGCAACCAAAAAAAAAAAAAACTTAAATAAATGTTATTCATTTAATGAAAAAAAAAAAAAAAATAAAAAATATGTAAGAACAACAAAAAAAAAAGAAAAAAAAAGAAAGAAG
>CAXITT010000522.1:459318-487688 GCA_964033795.1 Lymnaea stagnalis | reverse complement strand
AATATAAAAAAAAATAAAAAAAAAAAAAAAAAAATATTTAAAAAAAAACTGAATGCAAAATAACCCTTTTTGAAGATAAAAAATCCATATTACTTTAAAACACAGAAAATCAGCTTTGCAAAAAAAAAAAAAAGAAAAAGATTAACTTAGAATCAAATATCAGATCAGGCTTTTTAAAATATAGATTGTGTTAGCGATGGGCTATTCTGCTTGTAATACATTAGCAAATAAAAATACTGTTGGATTAATAAATCAGGAATGGGCTGCTTAACATGGTCACATGCAACTAGACACAATGCTTTTGGCATAAGACAATCACTTTATTATACTGGGCGTTAAAACGGAGGAGCGGAGTTGGGTTACGTGTGCTGAGTTATTTTCATCAAATATTTAAACAGACCACAGGTCTATTTGCATGCCGTGATGTCACAAAGACAATGTGCACTCACAAAGAGTTTAAAATGATTTGCTTAAAAAGGTTACTGTTGAAGGTGTGTACATTTGTAAGCAGCACACTTCTATTACCATCCACACACTAGCACACTGTATTAATACACACATGTAGAGTAAAAAATATAGTCAATCAACATCTTGTATGTATATATATATATATATATATGGAATCTACTGAGAAGATGCATTCATTTTGCTGGCTGGGGTTATACAAAATGACTTGTGAGAATACCAAATAAAATGCTATGCTGGAAAAAGTTGATTCAACAAATAAGAAACCGAAAAGAGGAAGCGTTGTCAACCCATCTTTCACAGGTCAGTGTCACGTGACGTGTAAAGGATTAAGTCAACCCATCGTTCACAGGTCAGTGTCAAGTGACGTGTGAAGGATTAAGTCAACCCTCGTTCACAGGTCAGTGTCAAGTGACATGTGAAGGATTAAGTCAACCCATTGTTCACAGGTCAGTGTCAAGTGACGTGTGAAGAATTAATCAACCCATAACAGAAGCATAGGAGTGAAATTTTGTGAAAGGACAATAAAAAAATCACCCCTAGGCGTGTTAAAAAAATATGTTTCATATATCTCCACCCTAAATAATTCAGGAGCATTATATGTGACAACGCTTCTTCTTTACAAGGCTTATTTTAAAATGCACCGATTACATGAGCCTTCACAAATCACTAATAATATATAAACAACAAATAGCGGAGGTAAACGTGGTCCTTTGTATATATAAATATAAGTATGTATAATATATTGTAATCATAAAATCAAATATGTTGAAACACAGCATGACTGAAAAGGGGGGGGTGGGGAAGAAAAAATATGTTAAAAAATATAAGCAGATATTCTAACAACAAAATTACCTAGCAAAATTGAAGCGTTTGTGGAAATTACAAATCTGTTGATAAGGAATGACCAATTCAGTAACAAAAGGGATAACTAGTTGTACTTGTAAAGAAAATAACTTTGCTTTCTCACACAAGATATATAAATATAATGAAATATATAGGTAAACAAGTTTTTATTCAATATTTACCATAATGAATTGTAACGCGGCCAAGCTGGAAAATAATTACTTAAATTAAAATGTCAAAAGGCAACTAAAACATTATTTGAATAGCAAGCAATAGCGCTTTGATGTTTTCAAGAATAGCCCTGTTTTGATTTGTCAAGCTATCTTTAAACATTCACTGGCAGATATTAGTTCCTAAATGTTCAACACATTTTGTAATACATGTTTTTTTAATGTTGAAATAAATAAAAAAATAAAAAGAGGATTCCAAGACAGGAATTTAAAAGAAGCTAAACTAAATAAAATATAGAAATGTTGAACCAACTTAAGTACCATTGTCAAAAGGAAATGAAAATTAAAGAGCTTAGGATGTCAACTATGAATTACGGGGACATTTTTTTTAAAAGGGGTACAATAGAGATGTTAAATGGAAAATATGTGATATCAGTGTTAAAAGCTTTGATGATATTTTTATAAGGGCAAAAATTTTTGCTTTTGGTACTCAATCAAAAATATCACCAAATTCTAATTCAATAGTTTGTACATAATACAAATGGGAATTATTTCATTTTTTACAGTACAAAAATAGATAGGACTCTACTTATTGATATTTTTAAAATCTATAAATGTAAAATAGCTACAGCAATACATATCGTAATATAGATTAGTAATAAATTTAATAATATATTTAAGAATTTGAAGGAAAAAAAAGAGTTGAACAGTCACAAAATGAAATTCTCCAGTGCCAGTTAGCCCAATGCTTCCTTCATTTCACAACAAGTAATGGTCAACAGCTTTTGAAGCAAAGAATTTTTTTCAAAAAGTGAATGTTTAGAAAAGAAATCTTTAATTTCAAGTCTAATCCATGATGACAATCAGTTTTGAACACTTTTTACTAAATGGCAGCAGACTAAAATGATAATTAGTATCCTTTGATGGCATGTTACATGAAAATCCTTATTACTTGTTGATTTTATATTATTTGAAATTTATAATTCAACTAAAAGAACTGCCCCCCCCCCCCCCCAAAAAAAAAAAAATGCCCCCCCCCCCCCCCCAAAAAAAACAAATATGTCAAATCTATTTGTTATTTAAGAACCCTTTACTCTAAAGGGACAACAAAAATTCATTTTAGCATGGAAAGGAAATGTTGAAAATTTCAGGAATAAATTAACCTGTATAAATCAGAGTAATATATCTTATTTAATTGGCTTTTTGTTTCATTTTATGTTAATATTGCTGTTAAAAGAGACAGAAAGAAATAATGAGCCATTAAATTCAGCACAAGTGTTAATTTTTAAACATATCTAAAATGGTATGCCAATAAAAGGAAGTATAACAAGTCGGGGTACTGCATGCTAAAGTGTAATACTGCACCGATTGGAATGACCTAACCACTACTTTTAAAGCAAGTTTGAACAAGATCAATATATAGCTTACAACAGTGTAAGAAAAACGTGCAAATATGATAATGAATACAACTGCTATTTCTTGTTTAAAAAAAAAAAGAAAATGAAATTCACAACCATATATATAAATCTTTTTTTTTTAAAAATAATTAGCACTTTAAAAAATGTATGTTACTGCATCTGCTTGGATTCAAACCAGAGCTGATAAATTCTATTTGATATATCTAAGAGATATTTGCCAAGAACAGAACTGGACTAGGACTGAAGCACACGGTATACATGGAGTTAAAGTTGGGCTTGCTGGAGCCATCCAAGCACATACAGTACATAACAAAAGGCTACTGCTACAAAGGGAGGGTTCATTGTCTTTGAAACTTGTGACTTTGGATGCACAGACTAACAGTAATGGTTACTCCAATTTTGATAACTTGTTAAAAAGCAACAAGAAACCGCTGACTCCAAATAAAAATCCTGAAATACGAAGTAAGACTTACAAAGAGAATGAACCCTCCGGTAGATTAAAAAACTCAACAGGAAAAATTCACAATTGTTAAAGTCCATCGACGGTTTATAGTACAGGAATACTGCCGTGATGGCAATGCATCCCTTGAGATACACAGTGTAATAGTACTGAAATAAAAACTCAGTTGCAGGATATAGTATTGATGCACTTGTAATATAGAGTGGAAATGTTATAAGATTCGACCAGACATTCCTGAATTACTGGGCAAGCAAGCTGATATGTGGTATAATGTGAGTAATTAAATCAACTACTTGGGTGAAAAATAAAAAAAGCACAGCACAAAAATAACACTTTAGTAATATGATCTTTTCAAATACAAAACACATGAGAAATGATGTGTACATGGCAAATATTACGTCAGTATCAAGGCTAAATTTAATAAGAAATGTACCTACAAAACTGGATTAGAAATACTGCGTGAGATGGGTTTAAAAAAATATATAAGCTTTATGTACTTTAAGCCAGCCCAAAATACTAGTCTTAACTGAATTCTATCAGTGACACATAAACAAACACAATCATTTGCATAAAACATTTTGAGCAAACTTAATCTAATTAAATAACAGCAGGCTTGGAGTCAAAGGGAAGGGGCTTAATGGTGGCCTAGTTTTGTGCCAATGTGTAATCAATCATACAACATACAACATGTCATACAACATGTCATGCAAACAAAAGAATGAAAGAGATATGGTGCGCCCTTTTTTGACAAGGGAAAATGATCCAAGTCCACAAAAATGAAATTTTAATTTGACTGAGAGGGGCACTGACATCAGTGAACTATTGTACATTTCTATTTAAAAAGGCCCTGCCAGCGTTACAATAACAACACAGTTGACGATGACCGAGAATCACTGATTTGTATGTCACTTTTAAAGGATGCAAAACAAATTGACCTTAAGGAGTTTTAGTTCACAATAAGTAGTTGAGAAAAGGATATGAGGTTCAAAATCTATTAAAATATGTCAACAGGCCAACTGGCATTGTCTTATCAGCATGCTTGAAACAAAAAAACTACATGCAGAGGCCATTTACTTTCAGTTCATTTCTAAGATTGTCAAGGTTGTCTGAAGACTGCTGTCAAGGTTGTCTGAAGACTGCTGTCAAGGTTGTCTGAAGACTGCTGACTGATATTCTATTCACATATTGATAAAAATGTATTCAAGAAAATTTTATTTTAAAAAAATCCTAACAAAATTCCATCTCCAGACTAGCTCACTGAGACATAGTCCTCCTGGGTTTTCTTAATGTTCATAAGAGCCATGCAAAAACAAACACTGTACAGTAGTAGAAGATCAAACATTTCCCTAGAGGTTGCAAGCAGTTCACAAATACCACAACAGTCATCTAATGCAAAAAGTGAAGTCAAGAGATTGGTGGTGGTCATTCAAGCAGATCAGTGAGAGGAAATGAGGGCGCCAGTTTTCTACAACAGTTTAAACAGTCGAGAAAGAAATTAATCAAACAAAACAAAAGACCGATTTCTTGATGAATTCTAAAAAATTAAAACCTTCCAGTTGAGTGAAATTTTTCTTGCCTTTTAAACCAAATTTCTTTGCATCTGCAGTGTGAGGAATGGTGAATCTGGTAGCAATAAAGGAATCACAACACTATTATGAAATAAGGCAATCCTGGTATTACAGCTGGCCATTTCATTGACGTATCGGTTACAGTGATGGCGTCATCATGCAGGTAGCATCACATCATATTTCTTGTCTCTCAAGTCTGGTTTTTTGTTGGTTTTTTGCATCAATTTCTTGTTCGTATTCAGACTTCAATTCATCTACAAAAATAAAATCTGATGTTCAATAGGCTAAATGTATTTAGATTTGTATCCTTTTAATGTTACAACAATTTTAAATCACTGTTACATGGCACTACCTGTCAAAGCCAAGTGACACATCAACGTTTCAGGTCTTAATCACCAAAGCATTCTCAAAATAGTTTTATTTACTCACTAAACCGCAAGTGGCACACAACATTTCTTATAAACTAGGGTTAAAATCCCTGGGCTATCGACAAGAATGAAGACTTCATCCTTACTACACTTTGTGACGCAGAACAAACAAGTCTTTTATCTTTGGCAGAAGTAGAATGGAAATCAAACAATAACATTTAGCAGAAATATTACTCTTGTCAAATTGTGGCAACATATTTCACCCTGATAGCAAGAACAAGTATTGTTTTAAAAAGTCATACTAAAAAAAAAAAAGCAAATAGAGAAATTGTAAACTAAAGCTGATGTGACATCCAAGACTATTCATAGAAATGGACTCCACAAGGCAGCTAATGGCTGACATCATACCAAAACCAAAACAAAAAACAAGACACCCGCCAACAAGAATAATTTTAAAAAAATAATAAAAAAAGAACGACTCTAGTTCAAACATAAAACCTAGAATCACAAGTCATGAGCCAAACACCAAGGAAACAAGGCATTTTTGATTGCAGTGTAGGAAGACCAGAGAGTAATTATATATAAAAATAGGAGCTTGCATGGATACTGAATGGACATGAAAAGCTGTATTAGGTCAGACAACTTGACTAGCAAAAATTATTAATTATTGGTACAATATGGAGACAGGCAGAAAACAAACTTTGATTATTTCTTTACCATTGCAAAATATATATGATACTGTATATATAAGTATATACATATAAATATGGACTAAATTTTAAACACCAGAAAAAAGGGTTATATGGCGGGCAACCACCCTATTTATTAGTTACAACATATAGAAAAAGTCACACAACATAATCAAATCAACCCTTTATATATAAGATGTATAAGAAAGTGGGGTCAGTGAGTGCTTGCTGTAACAACACCGACGCCGGCAATTAGAAACGAAGGTCCAAATGCACACGTTTACACCGATATAATGGGAGGAAGAAACATAACTGGGAACACACATCGGGCTCTCTTTGCAGCAAGCACTCACTTGAGACAAACAATGACCATTAAAAACTATTTGCTGATGAATAATGCTTTCCTTATTGCATTTGGTAGTTGACTATGTGCAAACAAACACACAGAGCAGTCTCAATTGTCCTGATTTGAGCTTCAAGTAGATGTAAAATAAGCTGCCTACAAATGCTCTATACACGGAGAAGGGAAGAAATAAGATGTGCACCAGTGTTAGAGACATGAACATACAATAGGGGAGTGGGGAGACCAGGAAACTGAATTATGAGTTCTTTTATTTCTTCTCTGATCTAGCGGATCACAAAGTTGAATAAATCTGTTCAAATTTTCGATGTGTTAAAACAAAGCAGTCATTACATCAGGATGGAGCGTCAACAAAAGGTTCTCATAATGTGGGGTATGAACACAACTCTGTCATTATTATTTATTTCTGGTCTACTGTTTTTAATTAAAACCGCTTTCAAGGATGTCCTTTGGAAATGCACAACTTCTGTTTTTCAATACAAATAAGTGAACACATTGTGGAGGGAGATGCTCAGACTTCTAAAGCGTTTGGCAATGAGAGTGAACCGTTTCATGCCATTGCACGATGTGCCTTTTAGGCGATAGGAAGCGGATATTGGAAGGAATAATGGCACCGCTAAAAACAATATACTGAAATATGTCAATTTTCCATTGACGGAAAAAGGGCTGGGGGTGGTGCTGATTCATGTTTCAAAATTTGGAATAAAAATTATGTTCTTTTCAGCAGTGCCATATATCAAACAGATGGTGAAAAGAAAGTTGCTTAGTATTTTTAATGCAAATAAATGACATCTAATAAATCTGGAATACCAAGCTAGACCAACCCACATCGCTCACTTGATACAAGCCTGCTCATTTTGTTGACCTATAATCTTTGAAACACAACATGTGGAAGGAGGTGTGGGTCATAATAAGAAGTTCAAGGTCAGAGGCCGGGGACAAATAATCTTTACCAGATTGCTAATGCTGAAGTTTCATTCAACGGAACTTTCTAGTGTTGAAAGCAAAAATGAGCCATCAAGACTACAAACGTGGTTCATTGCTGCTTTCAAGCTAATTTTGTAGGACATCCAATGTATCAAGGGAGAACGATTGTGGAATGAAAATATTGAGTTATTTTTTTTAAAATGGTAATACTAAAGAAAAAACATGTTAAAGACGGCACAAAATGTGTGGGGAGAAAGGGGTGGGGGGGGGGGAAATACATCAACTTAGCACAAAAATAAAATAAAATGTCCAATGTGTCAATCTCTAATTAGCCAATATATGAGTACTGAGATATCTATTGATCTATGTATATATAATACAAGCCGTTCATAGCTATGGTTGCAGTGACTGGTACAACAATATCATTTCTATGTAAGATAAAAATTTTTAAAAACCAAACAACAAAATGATGATGGGGGAGGGGAGATAAATGGAATTCATGATTATCATTGCCAACAAAGGGGGTTAAGTCTGTGAATAAATTGTATTATTAAATAGATATTTTTATACTGATTATTTAAAACAAGTGCTAGTATACGCCACTTACACACAATCATAAAATACACATGGAGAGCCAATGAGCACAATGGAGCTAGGCGGCTATATTAGTCAAGGCTACAAATGGAGATTAGATTAAACCAAGTAGAACCAACCATGGATCCCTTCGTCAGATTCACAATGCAGATTATGCATGAAGCCGAGCAAATGAATTCAAGCGCCAGTAGTAAACACAATTAGGAATGGAGGTGTTTTTTTTTTTTTTAATGTCTTAGTTCATTGTCAATCCACTAAAGCTGAGCAATAACTGGATATAAAAATAGTTTACTGTTAAATGGTGCTTGAAGAATTGAGACATTTGGAAAGGTACCGGTACTAGAGATACACACAAAATTCTGCCAATAGTTGGTGATCATTAAAAAATTATCAAATGAACTGCCTTGAGCAGAATTTTACAGAAATGGGAATGGATCTTACAATAAATTGAATGCCCAGATTATTAATTGAATGCCCAGATTATTAAGATAGGCATGATGATAATCACATTGGCAGAAGCCTCTTGATAAATGACACTGTGTTGAATTTAGGCTGTTTAAAAAACCACAAATTAACCTTCCAAATGTTTCTATTGAAAATCTCAATTCTGTTGAAGGCCAAATAACTGTTATCAAATTACACTTTGCATTAAAGTGAAAACACTGTGGAGGTGGGAGAGAGAGGGTAAGGGAGGGAAGGGGGGGATGATCAAGGAATAATTTGTTCATGTAAACAATACCAAATAAAATAGTTTAACAAAAAAGATCATGGCCTATAATTGAGATGAAAGAAAAAAAAACGTATCACAGCTAAATACGGAAAAAAAAAAACCTCACCAAAAGCACTCTAGCTAACAGCAAGCAAATGGTAGACAAGACTTGAAATGTGCTCCTCTGGGAATTTAACCAGAGAACAAAATACAGGAGGGTACAGTGATCAATGTTATATAGAGTACGGCACACTAGATCTTCACAGGAGTAAAACTGCCGGTCGAACTCGCACACAACTGTACAAGGCAACTAGACAAATGAAATATCTTGCAAGTCATTATACATAGTTATAAATGTCTTGAATTGGTTTAACAAGGTGACGCTCAAATTGTGGAATAAATAAATATCATTAGTTGAAGCAAGCTTCTAATTTAAGGCATCTACTTGACAACAAGAACAAAAAAAATATTAGACGATATTCACTTTGTCTTAAAAGGAATTAAATCAATCATTGCAATTAATACAAAATGAAAGAAAATGTTTTACATTTCTAGAAGCAAAGGTGACAGCAGTCATGTGAAGTCTCTCTGCAAGTTGAAGGCAGAAAAACTTGACACAAGGCCATGCAAGGCTCATTTAAAAATTCCATGCTGTAAGGATTAAAGAAGAGAATAACAAAATGAAGATTTAATGATCCCTGACCAAAGTCATCACGTGTACAGAAGAGAAGAAACTAATGAGCTACTTTATTTGGACATACACCACCATCACCACATTTGTCTGCATGCAACATCTGCACAGACTTTGGTCTACACTTCAAAAATCTGGTTGAGTCTATTTCGTGAACGTTAGGAGTCATGATAAAAGTGCACAAGGACAAACGTGTACTGGGCGTTATTTATTTTTAAATACATTTTACACTAACTAGAGATTTGAAGTTATTTGCTTTTTACCTTCCCTGCTTCATGGGTCAAACACGGAGAGCATTTATGGTTTAGGAAAGGATTTACAACATTCTCAAACAGCTGCAATAGGGTGTGTGGCGAGTGTGTGCATTTCAAACTAATCAAAGTTAAAATAGCAGAGCCTAGCAGCATCTTATCAGCTGTCTCTACCCAAACAGCCATGTTAAAACATCTGACAATTTTGTTTCTTAATGAAGGTGACCTGAAAATGGCTCTAAAAATATATATATATTGCTATTTAAAAATAATATTCCATTCAGTTTGAAAGAAATGAAAAATTAAAACTTGTTAATTGTACCTCTGTTAAAAAACTCCTGTGAGATTGAGGATATTTAAGATTGTAAGAAACTTGATAAATATTAAAACATGATGTCCCAAACCAGTGGATAAAATCAAGAGCCCAAACAATATTGTATGACTTGAAACAAAAGAGACTATAAGATATATTGGAACACCAAGAATATTAAACACATTTAAGAAATGCTCATTAAATCACAAGTAAAAACATCACTAGGAAAGCCATTTTGTAAAATTTAAGAACTTAGTGAGTAAAACATTATCTAACAAAACTGCGAAAAGGCAGAGAAAATTTTTTTAAATATAAAAAGTCTTTTTTTTTCAAATCAAATTTCTAAAGGAATCATCTGGTTAAGTCAGATATATTGGAGGACCACAGTCTGTTTACAGACACACCCATGTTGTCATGGTTTGCACAATAACTTGAGCGGGGATTTCCTCATTTTACAGATGTTTCTCAAGACACCTTATATTAAATATTCATGTTACAAATTTGATGGAAACTGGAATAAAAGGTCTTGATCATTTTTGGTGTGTACTAACATTCATGTGACTGCCAACTTTTGTTGTAATCAAATCATTAGGTATTGTGTTGGTTACATACTACACACGTCTCTTTATTGTTTTTGTTCTTTGTGAGCCTCATGGCATTTGCACGTTTCTTTAAAAGTATGAAACTTATTAAAACTAAATAGCAGTCAGAATCCTGCTGCCATTTTAAAACTAAAATATATAGTAAGAATTATCAATTCGAAAAAATTACAACCTATGGTGATGTTACGAAACGCTTGTAAAAAAAAAAACAACATTGCATACAAGAGCTATTCTTAGGACCAAGACAACAAGGAGATCAAAGTTAGAATCATAGAAGTAGGCAAGTCCATCAGCACACTAGCAAACCAACTGGATCATATTAGTGAAGCACAGTGCTCAAATATTGATACATCAAGTACAAAATGAATCAGTGCCTGGAACCGACTCGGCAGATGCTGACAACAACTGTGGCTAACACGAGGCGAGCTTTTCCCTTCTAGACAAACAACACTTCAACTCTTGGGGGCTACTTCTACAAGTATTTTTCAATGGTTTGGACCAGTCCATTGAGCTGGAAATAGACTGCCTCATTCCTGAGTTCCTTGAGCACCTGGCGATCACGAGGTAAGCCATCTTGATTAACTCCCCCATCTCGTAGATAATTCAAGATGTACCTGTATAAACAAAGGTGTTTCAGAATGCCTAAAAATGTAAATCTGTAGAGGCAGGAAACATACATAAGACTAAAATAGTCAGTTAACTATAACTATAACTATAAAGTCGAGGGGAATATGCCATAATTTTTTTTGTTGAGTGAATTACAAAACTGTTTCATTTTTTTAAAAAGTATAACTGACTTTAGGATATTTTTTTAGCTTTGGTTAGAATCCATGGTGAGCCTATTTTTGCCACAGGTGGGAGGAACAAGTGTGGACATTTGAATGCCTGACAATCAGCATGCTTGACCCATGACTGACAAACCGTTGCCTAAGCTTTCCTTTATAATTTTTTTTTTTCTTACAGAGTTCAATTATTTCTTGAAAAGTATTTATATTAATTTAGCTTTCCCACACACTCGCAAATGTGTTACTCAAGGGTTTGTCCTAGTCTAGATGCAAGAACACATTAAAGAAATGAGGTGCTTTGATTTCCCCTTTGTGAATTATGCCGAGTTAATTACCCAAATTATGCCGAGTTAATTACCCAAATTATGCCTGTGGACATCAAAACAACGAAGTGTAGGACACAGACAATTTTTATCATATATTTCTTAAATGACTATTTTGGGTCAAATACACCATTTCTTTTCATAATACTTGTGTGCCGGCAGTGTGCTTTATGTAAACTATTTCCAACTTTTGTTTAAGAGGAAGAGTAGGGAAGTCAAAGATCTCTGAGAGATTTGCTAACAACTTTATTGATGATCCTGTTAACTGTAGAAAAGACCGGGCGCTAAAAGCCAGCCTGCTGAATTTGGCTACTGTTAATCTTTTCCTCAAATCTACTATTGTGAGGAATTTATAACAAAGTCAAACCTGAAATGTGTGCCGTCACGATCAATGAACACTGTGCCATCAGCTTCCTGTGTTACATGGTGTCTGCCGCTGAACATGGCCGCCAACATGGAGTCGGCATCCCGTGTCAGAGTCAAACGTGATGTAGTGAAGACACTGCCACCCACATCGAGGCGTATACGACCCTGGGGATCAAAGAACATTAACTTTTATTGGGCTATATACATTTTATTACCATTGAACATTGCTTGCATGAGGCAAACCAAATTTTACAAGAAACAAATTGCTTTTGTGTTATTAAGGTGAACGATGACAATGAAATATTTCCCACCACCGCTTTGCCAATGAAGACTTTTTAACATTAGGTTCAACAGTTTCTTCTACTTATTTTTAAAGCTTAATAACTACATTTTAACCTAATGGGCCTGACATTTTTTAATTCCATATCAGTTCAGCAACTTGCATAAAACTGACAACAGACTCTTAACCACTGGAACATGGTCAGGCTTTTGACAATTGTACCATTGGCATTTGTAGAGAAATGCCAATATACCAGATATGAACACAACTATTTAATTCATTTTTTAACAAATATTTACATTTCTTTCTTGTGGACAAAAACTCTCCTATATTGTTTTTTAAGAAAATTCCAATCCTACTCAGCTTTTAGCTCTCTTTATAGACCAATTATGAGATTGACACATTTCTATAGTTGAATGGCTTAACAAGAAAGCTGCTCCATAAGACAAGAACATGACAAAATGGATAACTATGATGGATAGAGCAGATATATGGTATGCCTTTTTGTCCCAGATTTTTAAAAAAGATTAAAAACCTTTTGCATTGTGTGCATTTCCTCCATTCGAGAAATTTCATCTTTCAACTCTTGCCACTTCCGAGCGATTTCCTCCCTTTCCTTTTTACAATCTCTAACCAATTTGCTGCGGTCCTCTTCTAGGCGTGTTTGTAACGCTGCTAGCTCTCTATCCCGCTGCTCAAGCTCTTTCTTTTGGGCCTCCAGTGACTCTTGCTGTTGCTGCAAAGATGCTTGTTCACTCTGGAGCTGTGGGAATCAGTCATTACAGAAGTTTCATCACAGAAGTAGTCATTACAGGTCATTATACAAAAACATGTCAAGCTCAACTAGATGTTCAGGATCACAAATGCTAGCTATCCCACTGATCACAAACAGATCCAATCCACTGTTTCTATCAACTTCTGTGGATAACCGCCCTGTCTTGGCAAGTACTGAACATTTTAATGATATATTATATTTTCATTTAGATCTAACTTTATTGGATTTCTAAATAACTTAGAAATTGATAGAACTAAAAAAAGCATGACTTATGTTCCACATCTGTGATCTTTGTTTAAACTTTGAAAGGGATGCTACTCAAAAGTGCCACAAATAGTAATCAGCGGATTTTGAAACTTTTCTTTAATCATTAAATCTTCAGCCTTTAGCAATGTTAAAAATCTGCTGTTCACGTAGCCCAAATCATCCAAAGTGCTAAGTTATTCATCCCCATACTCCAGAGAGTAGGAATAATAGTAAGTTAGTAGTTCCACTGTGTTTGTTCTGTTCTTACCTGGCTGTAAAGAGACAGGAACTTTTCTGCCCTTTCTAAACACACTTTGTGGACATCCTCCTGGGACAGTTTAACATCTGAGCTGACCGCCACCTTCGCCTCCTCCAGAAAAGCTTCTGAAAAATCAATCAAAATTGGCTCATGACAATGAACAGTTCAAAGTATGGAATGTTATAGGGATGAACGTAAGAAACATACTCGCAAAAGGTATTTGAAGAAGGCTCTGGTAGTGACCAATTATTTAATGATTAATATAATCTTTTTGACATTCAAAAAAAAAAAAAAAAAAAAAAAAAATCCATGTACCATTAAAAACAAAAAAAACAAAAAATTATAGGGATGAACGTAAGAAACATACTCGCAAAAGGTATTTGAAAAAGGCTCTGGTAGTGACCAATTATTTAATGATTAATATAATCTTTTTGACATTCAAAAAAAAAAAAAAAAAAAAATAGTTCCATGTACCGTTGAAATCAAACAATTGCAGAAATTAGTACCCAAACTAAATTTTACAAATCTAAGTGTCATTTTAGCCACACACAAAATTGATATTTTATCAACTCTATAGCAAACTAAATACTGGCACAAAGGTAAAGTGTGTTTCTCAACAAGCCACCGTGAAACCCTTTCAGAATGTACAAGTAACCCATGCTACTCTCCAATCACTGAAGATGATGTTTTTGATTTCAAGCAGTTTCTAAACACACACTTACTGAGCCTGGCCTGCAGGTCTTCATTGTGATAGTGATGCAACTCATTCCCTCCCCCATTGTTCTGATGTTGGTGTTGATTTAGGCGATTTTCATTATTTTGACCACCAGCATCACAGAGGTGCACACCAGACTCAGGAGAATTTTGCAGGTAGTCACCACATTTGAAGCACAAATACCGCACCTGGAACAATGTAAAAATGGTGATCTTAAAACCAAATTTTGCTTTTAAAAACTAAAAAGTTAGTGGTCAACACAATCCAGCAAATTTTTAATTAATCTGAACTAGAAGATATGTGTCATATTAGCACAGTCCGGTCAGTTTATTTTCCCATTGGTTTCCTGTAGTACTTTGTGCACACTTTGTGTTGAACTGTGAAAACTTAAAGATTTGGTCTGTTCCAGATTGAAAGTTTAACACTGGACTACCAAAACAAACTTGCTGCAGCTTATCATTGACACCGTCTTCATTCAAATAAAGGCTCCTTACCTCCTGGTCGTTGTTGTTGATGTTTTGCTGGCGGTGATTATTCCGTGCATTGATGGCCAGCATTCGGTTGTTTCGCGGTGCTCCTCCACCTGCACCATTTCTCCCCTGGTGGCGATTGTTATTGTGCCTAAAAGATACAACAGCCCTTGTCATTATGTTCAAAAATAATAATTATTATAATCAAGAAAAATCCATCACAAAGTATGTTTCATTATTGTTGAACAAAGCCAGGCTTACTGGATCATACACGTTATAATGTCCATTTACGCCACCACTTGTCACCTGACAAAAACAAATCTGGCTCTCCATTTACACCACCACTTGTTACATGACAAAAACAAATCTGGCTCTCCATTTACACCACCACTTGTCACATGACAAAATAAATCTGGCTCTCCATTTACACCATCACTTGTTACATGATGTAACGGACAATGTTTTCACATGAAAACAGAGAGGTAGCATGAGTGAACAGTGAATTGTTTTGACCATGTATTTTGAGAGGACAATGTGAGCTCCACGTTTTTGGAGAGTAAAATTATGTTTTTGTCAGAGCGGTTGTTTTCCACGCTTTGCTGGTAATAAAGTATGAGTTGACTGAGATAAGGAGAGCTGAGCGCAAGGAGAGTCAGAGTTAGTCGGAGTTGAGTTAGAGTTGAGATGTAGTACAGTTGAGCTGAGTTATAGCAGTGTGAGGACGTGTCTTTCTGAGTGATGGAATATTATATATATATATATGTGAAATGATTACATTCATGCAGGATTATTATTAATATTATCTGTGTAAACTGTGATTTAATAAAGTACTGTCAGTTTAACCAGGATTCAGTATTCTTATTTATGTGCCTGGATAATACGAGGAAGAACGATGAAGTCTTAGCCGGCATTCTGAATTACTAACTTAAAACAAGTAACCGTGCTACTGACATAACCCACAGCATAAGAAATAAGATCCCACGCCATGTCAGAGTAGTTGTGTTACACATGACAAAAACAAATCTGGCTCACCATTTACACCACCACTTGTTACAGGAGAAAAAAAAATCTGGGTGTGAATTACCTGTTGTAGTTATTGAAGTTTCCTTGATTACCCCATGGTATGATGCCGAATCCGTCAAATTGCTGCTGGTTCTGACCCTGACCCGGGCCCCCAACAAACGGGCCTCTCACCCACTGCGGGGAGGGCCCCTGTATTTGAGGGTTAGGAAAGTTGCCCATCTGCGGAGGTGGAGGTGGGACACGGCGATCGTAAAATAGGGGACCACCTTGTGACCAGTGAGGACGACCGTGATCATAGAGAAATACTTGGCGTGCACCTTGGTTTGGCATATTCATAATGCCTGGATCAGGAAACAAAAAAATGTATCAGGGTCACAAGTTCAAATAGAACTTTATAAAAAGAAAACAAAAGAAAAAAAAAGAATGATTCTTACCCCTTTTTAAAAAATGATTTATCGATTTATAGTTGTACATTTAATAATATAGGCAAAGTAGAATAAACCAGCAATAAAATAAAGCAAATTACTTTTCAAAACTTAATAATAAACATGCAGCAGGACTTTCTAAAAAATGTTACCGCTTGTGTCCGCACGCCACATGTTAACTGCAATAAGATTGTCTACCTTGGCATGATACTTAATCAGATCACATGAGACAGTAAAAAATTTGAATGCAGAGCCCAAGTACATAACTTTCAAAAACATGAAATTAAATTATGTAAAACCCCATTCTCACATTGACAAATACTCAAGATGTTAAAACCCTAAGACCTTTTATTTGCTGTTATCAAACTTCTGTGGTACTGAGCTCTCTGCCAACTTCTGTGGTACTGAGCTCTCTGCCAACTTCTGTAGTACTGAGGTTTTTCTACTCCAGCCCCAGGTCCTCCCCAACAACTTAATCCGCCTTACTTTGCCGAGTCCGACCCCTGAAGATGGTGCGTGACGAATGCTGAACAATCAACTTTCGGAGCAAAGGCCATGAAACACCCACATTCTGCTATGTAACACAAACATTCTGCCATGTAACACTCGGACATTCTGCCGCCAACACTCACAAAAATATATTAGTTTGATTCAAACTCTTTCAACTGCTAATGAAACAAGTACCAAGCTGATGAACGTCTTGTGCATGTAAATTGTTCTAATAATGAATAATCGTTCCCCATATACATTATCCAATATTCATAACAAATCTCTTTAAAAAAACTCTCATTGTGTTTAATGTTAAAGCTTTGAAGCTTCAATGCCACCCACCAGAATAACTAATTTTTTATTTTTGCAATAGTAATAAGCTTCTCTTCAACTCCAAATAATTTCTTCACATTTTCAAGTAAGATTAACATGATTTATAACTACTGGTATTGCAAAGTTTTCCAATATTCGTACCAAAAACCTGAGCAGCAATAAAATAACGTCAAACAGTTGAAGAATTTTTAGATTGTTAACAAAATAAGAAATATGCTCCAACAAAAAACCTGTGAACTCAATACTAGGGTTGCACCAACATCAACCTTTTCTGACACATAAGTCGGGGAATCGGCTTTGAAAGATAAATAGCGCTACCCAGATGTTAGATATAAATCTAGATAGCTTTAAAGCAGTCCCTCATATATAATGCTTTCAAGTACATGAGAATGGGGCGAAGAACTGGAGTGAAACAAATAAATAGTGGAACAAGATACAATTAGGCTTTTCAGTTTCAACACAGAGACTAACAGAGCTATATTGAGATCTGGATACAAAGTTTTTTAATTTCAAATAATTTGTTATTTCTTATTTTCTATTGTCTGCTGATGAGAGCATTAATTTAGTCAAAAGTTAGTTTACTTGTCCTGTCCTTTTTTGTCCCAAACCTAAACATATCTTGTTCCACCATTTAGTATCTATTGATGTTCATGCAATGTCGTTGGTTTTCTTTCTGAGTTGCACTTGAGTAAAAAGAATTTTAGAGGAAGTAATCATTAATCCAAAAAGCACAAAATTCATTATTCTGCATAGAGACAGCCTTGGCCAGTTCAAAAGACCAAATCAATAGAGCATAAGCCCACTGGGAGCACCCCTGTGTAAACATCACTCACTGGGGTGAGAACAGGGCAAACTTTAAATGATTTGATTCATTATTGAACATTCAACATTTTTGTTTTCATCATTACCGGTACCAAATTTGATAAGGATGTGCATATACTCTCCATGTTGAAGAATGCTTTTAGCTCTTTTTGTTTCAAGAGATCACATTAGCCTACACAATTCTCGTAAATGTGTTTATTTCAATGTGGTGGTAAATTAAATAAAGTAGAGTGATTGGAGCTTGTGTGAGATCTAATGATCAGCTATGAATGGCACCAGTAAAAAAAATTGTCAATTCCTTACAAGAGCATTTAAATATTTTTTTCTCAATCAGTTTTCTTGTTTTCACCATTGCCCCTCCCGCTTTCCACCTTATTTTGATGCATGTCTGATTTTGGGCTTACAATTTAAACTGTTATTTTTTTATACAGATTACCTCCTAAATGCATGATTAATTTAACTTAAAGATTTCATCATCAGACCTGGTTACAGTGAAACTCACATAATAGTACAACAGGCATGTATACCCCCAAACTTCTAAATTCGTACAATATCGTCTCAAAATCGTACACTATACTTTCTTAAAAGTAAACAAAAATAAACATATATTATATATAATGAATACAATGACTACTCGCATCACGTCTAGTGGGTTAGAGAGGAACTAATGTTAAAAAGGTAACTATCAAAAGTAGATGATTGACGTTCATATTGCAATCTGCGGTCCCTTTGTTTTGTAGATGTGCATCTGCTATAGATATCAATTATATTTAGGTGAATGTGCAGACCACATTATTACACTTGTAAAAATAAAGTGATCTTTAATGTGGTTCAAACTGGAACTCAGATCAGCAAAATATAAAATTCACTACAATAAGAACTGATTAAATTAGGGGATCATTTAAAAAAAACAACTTTCCAAGTAAGTTAAGATTTATTTTTAAGGAAAAGCTGATCAAACAAACAGAAAAAAACAACAACCAAGAATCAATATCCAATATGTTTATTTAACATTAACATATTACAGATAACTACCACAAGCTGTAAATGGGTGAAAGGAAGAGGGAGGTTAAAAATATATATCAAAAGCCCTCTCAGATCCTATAACATGTCAAAATCTAATGTTGTTGAGTGGAACAGTTGAGAATGCATTCTCTAGTTTTATCTGTTTCTGCCATCGCTGCTGTTCATATGTAAGAAATAATTATGTCACAAAATTACCCCATACAGCACAGAAGCAAATAAACATGGTGAGGTGCCAGCTATATAGTGTGTATACAAAAAATTCAAATTTTAAAACATCCCCCTCCTTCCCCCTTTTATGAGACCTCTGTGGACATAGAATGAGCTTTCAACACCCCCCCCCCCCCCCCCACCCACCCAAAAAGAAAAAAAACAACTACCCAGCAAACTCCAATAATTTTTATATTTTTATGATGTTACAGTGAACAAAAAGGTTTCATGGGTTTTCATGGATCGCTTTTCGGCGAGCCCAGTGGTTCCCAGAATATATGATGCATCGTCCTTGGTGCTTGTTGCCCTCGGGCAGAGCCCAAATCAGGGGGGCCAAAGTCCTATTTAGAAAGGACATTAATGGTGAATTAAACTATAAAATCTCATTTACTTCACAAAGACAAGGGGCACTTTTTTAACTTCAAAACGTAGGGATGAAATTAAGCGCATACCTGAAAATAATTTTGCATCATTCTTCACTTAATCGTAATGCTTGTGGGAAAATGAGGTTCCCCAGAGGTGCTGGGTGGCCGAGCAGTCTAAAATTAGTCAATCCCAAGTAAACCGGATGTTATGTAGGAAACTTTTCCCAGTGCGTGAACTTTGCTTGACCCAAATTAGATTCCTAGCACACGCTACGTACATAGATGGGCGTGGCTTATCTCTTTGATGCATCGTGTTTACTACCGACTTCCAATTAAACATGGTTAGTAAGTCTACTAGTATCTTTTGGAACGTTCTCGATTGTATTAGAAAAGTAAGGGCGTTTCTAGACGTATCGGTTAGACCCACATATATAAGGGACTGACAGGCACAGAGAGAGAGAGAGACGGAGATTCAGATTAGATATTATTAACTTTACGAGACAATTGTATTATTCTTTGTGTGCTCATATGTGTTTATTTCGTATTCATCATTATTAATTGGCACTTTGTACTAATAACTGTGTACCGATACAAGATTTTCACTTACTCTGTAAGTTGATGATTTGTAATTATATTTCTTTTGTAATTGTATTATTACTAAATTAAATATTATTAATTGTAATTGGTACTGTTATGGATGTCGTATCAGTTTTATTGCATTTATCTAAGATATCGTCCTTTGTTAGGCACTGTTTGAACGAGCCATAACTGAAAACAAGAGATCAATTTCTCACAATAGAAGGCAGTGCGTAACACTGGAGTTCAATCCCAATCAAAGGGCAAAGACAAACAAAAACACCAAAACACCCAGAGGGAATGGGACTCCTTAACCTTGAATATCCAAGAGAAGGAAAACACTGAATTGAAACCCGGAATGGAGTCTTGTATGTGGTATGACATTGACATTATGAAAATTTTAGCAACTCCTGCCTCCATGGAACGCACAAAGAGCAAAGCGAAACCCAAAATAAAAAACACTGCTGGTACTGCATCCTGATCTATTTTTAGTCGTTTTGACAAAGTCTTGCCATTGAAGCAAATAGGCAGGACTAGAGGGTGATGCTAACGAAATGAGCAACTCTCCCTGAATTTAAACAAAATACAGCCCAAATCATATCTACTACTCAATTCAAAGCCTTAGTCATCTTCACATGTGCTGATAAACAATACTTAATACTAGATTCCCCTTACTCAGATTTATATAAATCCCTTTTACTTTAGTCATTACCAAAAAATGGTAAATTGTTTTGTAATTTATTACTTATTTCAATCAGTCAAAAAAAGGGGTGTGTACGTCTCCAAAAAATGATGTATATACAATTCAAATGTGCCTTTATGCTAAAAATTAAAATAATCGCTAATTGAAGAAAGAAATAAGTTCATTTGTGATACATCAGGCAGGTCACAATATTGAACTTGGCCGGCCCCCCCCGATGGGTTGCCCACCCCTCCTTTCATAACCAAAACAAGCTGTATTGGGAGAAGGGGAGTGCTGGTTTATTAAAATTGGACAGTTGCTTAGTGACTTCTAATTCATAGATTTTAAAGGCTGCTTAATAATAGATCTTATAAAGTATGTCAAAAATCTATGGCTGCAGTTGATAATTCATTTTTTTTAAATCCATAGTTTTCTTCTCCCTTTTTGAATTAGCCCCGTTCAGCTAAAGAACGAGATAAGTATCTCCCAAAATTATGTCATCCACATCCAAGCAAACAAAGGCCAATGTTCACTAGTGCCAGTACGCTAAATCTAATTGCTGCATCTAGGAGTTCATTGTGAAAACACAAAGCAACAATGTTGATCATTACAAAGCATGGTGGTGCTATTTTATAGCATTCAAAAATATTTAGACACCTCCCCCTACCCCTCCCATGTACACTTGCGTCAAAATCCCCACCCTTCCCCTCTCAGTGCATAAGTAATATAATTATTATGGATAGTCGCCACTCAATCATATTTCTCTATCCAGGAGCTAAAACCCCCTCTCAGTGCATAAGTAATATAATTATTATGGATAGTCGCCACCCAATCATATTTCTCTATCCAGGAGCTAAAACTAACAACTGAAAACTTGGTTTTTGTTGTGTTTTTTAATTTTTAAATCACCGGAATATATTCTTTAAACATTTTTACCCCATTTCCTAAACTATAGTTTTGACAGGTCTTTGTGTACAATCATAAAATATATATCAAAATCATACATTGTACGCCAAAATCTTAAGAGTTAATAGGTCTGCATCATGCTCTATTGGTTACTTTAAAAATAAAAATTGCATTAAAAAATTTTTTTTACCACATTAAGTGTAGACAATTTATTTATATGAAAACAAATGTATACAGTGAAGACACTTTTATTCTTGAAATATATCTAGTTAATGTAAGGTCTGTACATCACAAATGTAAAACAATGCCCATTCAATGCACAGATGTTGTTCTCCTAAGGCATCATCACCAGTATCCAAATAAATTAATGTTATTCCTAAACTTTGTCTTATGAGTTTTCCATTTCATTTTATGACAATGGGCCCTTTTTCATAATTTAAACTTTTGTATTATTGTTACATATACAGTAATATTACATATCTGTCAGTTGTGCTTCAAGATAGTGTAAGGTTTTAATAAATAAAAATGTTCAAAGAGGTGAATGTTCTAATATTAATAAGTGGCAAAACCATCAAACTACTGGCCAACCTCCTGTCAAAGCCACTCAGCTAGTCTTATGTGCAAAAGATCCAAAAACTGTCTGTGCGTTTTAAGTCATTTTTGTACGATGTTCATACAGAAGAAGTTGACAAATATATATTTATTAATTACCAAACAAACTAAAGTTAAATATTTTAAAGGCTTCATTAATTTAATAGAAAGTTAAAAAATGAGATCTGTCAAAAGGTCTGAGTGCATTGAAATCAAAGTCAAAGAACTGGATAATGAAACTCTTCATTAACTCTGTGCAATCCAACTAAAGAAAAATCTGGTGTTTTCGCTAATCTTTTTTTTTTATTAATTTTGATATAGTTTTTTTTAAAAAATATTATTATTATGAGAAAAGGGATTTGATTTATAAAAATTTAAGTTCCAAATGTAATATTTCATACATTTTAAAAAAAAAAATGTTTTTAAAAGAATGCAGCGAGATGAGTTTATGTCTACCATTTTGTTCTTTTCTCGACACTAGAATCGAGCTAGCTGCTTTGATAAGTGATTATATGAATGATTGGGAAACACAGGAATATGAAATGGATGAAGACGTGGATGTTTCTATAACTCCACAAGACCCATTTCAAAAAATGAAAGTCTACTTAACCACACATTTCTAAATAATCTGAACAAATATATTGAGCAATTAATTAAAAGGATGCCAGTTACATTCTTACAATATTGAATGATATTTTTATTTTCCAATCGATTTTTGGCTTTATTTGTTTTTAATTTTTGGTTTACATAATCAGCTGATTTTAGTTTTCTTTGCAATTGTTTTGTGCCAGACTCTAATTAGTAAACAAAGAAAAATGTTAATTTATTCTGTTTAAAATATTTTATTAAGGGTTTATTTCATATACCCTTATATTTAAAATATTTTTTAAAATCTAATCAGTGTGGATATAAAATATTTTTTAAAATGTAATCAGTGTGGATAATTCCCAATTGATTTGGAAAAAAAAAACAAGAAGATGTTGACCAGACCACCTCAAGCAGTGCGCTTCATCGCATGTGACTACAAATCCACCACTCCTGGCTTCGTAACTGGCCTCTTAAAAAGATTTGACATCACCTCCCTCAAAGACAGACAAGAAAAGCTCCGCCTAACATTCCTATATAAAGTGGTCATGGGGCTAGTGCCGGCCATCCCAGCAAACATGTATCTCACCCCACAAAAGCCAAATGCTCACTAAACACTGAACACTGACTTCATCTCTAACAACCCCTTAAGTTATTAAATGCTTCACTATGCCTCAGTGTAGCACAGTCCGATATAAACAATCATTTTTCCAATGCACAATAACCGCTTGGAAGCACCTGGACAATGCTGCCGTGGAGTCAACACCAATCAAGAGCTTCAAAGTTGGCCTGGCATCCGCTAGGAGCCGTTAGGTTACCCCAACCGTTGCACATATGCCAGTATATGGATTCAGCAATGTACCATACCAGAACCAGAATCTCTACCCTAGCATAGACAAATTTTCCACACTTAACTGTATCCATTACCCCTAACTCTCTCCCCAACTGTCTTCAGGACCCCTATCCCAGACAACCCCCTAAAAAAATAATAATTATCTGGAGTTGAGGTCCAGAAGTAATATCATAAAGATGAACACTCCCAAAATGCTTGCTCCAAAGCCATGTTGGCACTTAAAAGTTAATAGATTCAGCCAAATTGAGGCTGAGTCAACCCAAGATCCATTGCAGTTCTGGTTTAAAATATATTTTAAAATGATAGTTAATTTTTTTTAAAACTTTTTTTTAAACTATTGTGAGAAAAAAGCATATATTGCCAGAAAATCCTATATCTGTTCCTAGAGATGAAACCTCTGGTTTTCAAGTCTATCACATTCTGTCACTGCTTTCTTTAACTTAAAAGGTAGGGTTTTTTTTTCATTTAACAATAACAATTGCCAAATGTGAGAGGAGTGAAGAGGGTTCACGATCAAAACCACAGAGGAAAACGGTTCAAAAGCAGACCTAGGCTTACATGGATGGATGTGGATAAAGATCTACAACAACTGGGAATCCAAGCATGGAAGAGAAAGGCATTAGTTACGTCTGAGTGGAAGGAAGTAGTGACGCAGGCCAAAGCTTTATACTGTAGCGCCACATGGATGGATGGATGGATCACGAGCATCTACAATTACATCAGGAGTGGGAAAACTATGTCTTGTGAGCCAATTGTGGCTCACGCCAACATTTTGAATGGCTCAAGCCCCCTTAAAAAAAAAAAATTAAATAATCATAAAAACAGAAGGAAAAAAAAATGAAATTTAATTTTTTGATTCGAGTTTTCACTACTCAGACTACTCTATGACTCTATGGGTTGTTTTGCTTTTTTGGTGAAATAATAAATTCCCCATGATTTGGGTAAATCCCCCCCCCCTTTTCACCATTTATGGCTCCTATGCTTCTTGAATCCAGCGCACAGCAGTAAAAGTTTGCCAGCCCCTCAATTACATTTTAAGCCTACATAGCATAAAAAATGAAATTTAATTTTTTGATTCGAGTTTTTACTTCTCAGACTACTCTATGTCTCTATGGGTTGTTTTGCTTTTTTGGTGAAATAATAAATTCCCCATGATTTGGGTAAATCCCCCCCCCCCTTTTCACCATTTATGGCTCCTATGCTTCTTGAATCCAGCGCACAGCAGTAAAAGTTTGCCAGCCCCTCAATTACATTTTAAGCCTACATAGCAAATAATTACATTAGAAATCAAAGCAATATATCTAAATAATAAATATATTCATTCAAATGCACATCAATGGCATGTGTCATATGGCTACAACTACAGCCTAAAATAACAATTGCAGTTGTAGCCCCTTGCCCTCATCATAGAATTTTTATAATTAGTCAGCAAACAAAATTAGAAGTAAACAATTACTTAGTTGACAATTGAATTACGTCACCAATTATTGACAGCTATTAGGTTGGTAGCCAGGCACTTTTTAATAAAAAGTATACAATTGTAACAATTTGACATTTGGGACCACAATACCTGACTGAAAACCTAACAAAGGGCCAACCACTTTGCAAAGACAATAATACATAAGGATAATAATGTGCAGCCATTCAACAAAGTTTACAACAAAATTAATTTAGCATATAATATATTTAAATCAATGGACAAATATGTCATGATGACTGGTAAGAAAAGTCTCAACAAACTTGATACTAAGTAACTGAATTTAAATAATAAGGCATATGGCTTAGACTTGCTAACTTAGGCCTACTAGTACTAGTACTAGTTATTAATTTAATATTAATTTATTAATCAATTTAATATTTGGCTCTTGGCCTTGACTTTTAACAATCAATTTTTTAAAAAAATTGTTAGTCCTAAAAATGTTTGATATTTTTAATCAGTCAAAAAACATTGGAAAAAGACTTTACAATACTAACGAAATAACATGAAAACTCTCTTTTTAAAAGACTTACTTATCCAGTTAGTATTGACACCACAGGGCCCATGGTGTCTTACAGGCATAATGCTGATTGTGACAGTAGCTGCTGACATTCACGCCTTGTTTTGTCTCAACACCAGAACTAGTGCTAACTAAGATTTGGATGCTTATAAATGAAGTGAATTTATTCACTTTAATTGCTCGAATATGCCTAGGAGCTTCACGCGCGAAATCATGCAGCTGTTTTCTTTCTTTTCTTTCTTTCTCTTCTAATACTTCTATTTCTACTCATGTGAAATCGCACAATTGAGGAGGAAAGGATATTCCTCCTGCTGGTTAAATTATACACTATTAAGTCAACATAGTGATTCAGTATGGTGGAAAAATCCTTTTTAAAAATGTGCGTTATGGTAAATTCGCTCAGTTCACACCATGCGACGAACGATTCTTTGTGAAATGTCAAGCCTTTGTGTTTCTTGCGCGATGGTCGCCATGTTAAACCCTCCTCTTGAGTGTAAATTTGATGTTTTGCCCATAACGCAGATACACGCTGTTCGAGAATAGAAATTCGGATAATTTATTGTTATAGCTACAATTTTTTCCAATTAAACAACAGCCCCTACGTATAAATTATAAAAATAATTGGATATATCGATTTTATCTCCACAAAATGTTTGGCACCAAGACAAATTGTGTATATTCTTATATTAATGCATTCTTGTATGGAGCATTATATTTCCTGAATTTGTGTGCTCCGAGCAGAACAGCTGAGAAATACCCGATGAAGGGCCTCTGCGCAGGCGCTAACCTTGCTCGATGTAAACAAAACAAAAACACACCAAAACACTCTTTAATTTCAATAATAATGCCTCTTGTAACATATGTTACGAACATTATCATGTTTAAGATTTGAAGAGATAGTAGTACTTGCCAAACCTAGCCTCCCAGCTAGCTTGATCTTTATATAACAGTGAATTTTTGCAAAATCAGCTCTCTGTTGACAGTATGTATTGTACGAACCTACGTCAGCTCACGAATGCTTATTGCCCTACTTATGCATGTTCGTTTTTTCACGTTATTGTACGGAATCTACCGATCTTGCAAGGGGCATAAATATTTTTAGAGTTAAATTCGGAACTTCTTTGTGCTTATTTTTGTCTTTGTTCGATTCCCGTTCTAGATCTACAACTACAAGTGTACAGAGTCAAGTAGAAATATAATATCATGTAAAATAATACATCGTGATTTAATTTTTAAAAAGGACAAATTGTTTTGTTTTTTTTAAGCCACAAAAATATCAAGAGGAATTTCGCTATAACTATAACTTATTTATAGTTATAATTTCAAAACTATAAGTATAAGTAAAGTAAAACTGATTAATCATTTTAAAAAATAATAATTTTACCTTACAATGTTTTATTATGTTTTCCGAAAATGCATTAAATGCATAAAATAATTTTAACAGATTTTATTCGCAACTATTAAATAATACATTTATCTTCATTGATTTGCGGAAATGTAATATATTGTGTAATAGTAATAGGGATGCTCATTATTTAAATAAAAATTAGATTGGAGATTGCAAGGCATTTCAAATTAATTATCTGAAATAATAATTAATAATAATAAATAGTGGCAGGGGTTAAGTTTGGGGGGGGGGGGGAAAAGGGTAGCAAATCACCCAATATACCCCCCCCCCCCCCCCCCCGCACACAAAACAGGAGGAAATAAACAGGGAAAACAACATAGATTAGCGGTGGGATGGGATACAAAAAATGCTATGAAAATATCAGCGCAAAAAAAGTAGTAGGATCTCAGATAACTAACAGTAGAGTAGTCTGGTTTGATAATGGATGCAGAGAGACTGTCAAAGAACGGAACAAGGCGCGAATCAACATGATACAAAAAGGAAACAAACGAGACGCGACAGATATACAAGGAAGCCAGAAGGAAAGCCACGAAAATATGTAGGAAGAAAAAAAAAGAAGAGGAATGAGAAAAACCTAAACTAAAAGAAATATAGGGCTTATCAAGATAGGGGAATATCAGAGGAATGTACATGATAAATTTCCCAACTTTGGAAGAAAGTACAGAAGTACCGGCTCTCACACACATTGACCACTGAGCTATCCCATGAACCAAGTCTTCTTATCAGACCAAAACAATCCGTGTAAACCACACGGCCATCTGAAATATCCACATAATATAAGCCACAGTCTTTATTTCCGTGTTTTCCAACAATTGGCCCCCACGCTCCTGTGAACTTTAAAAAAAAAAAAGAAAGATTTTTAGGCCACCCATTTCTCGCAGTGGTATGGTTAAAAAGAAGACTTTATGTCTTCCTAGGCCACGCATTTCTCGCAGTGGTATAGTTAAAAAGAAGACTTTATGTCTTCCTAGGCCATTTATTTGGAGTTCACCCATTTCTCGCAGTGGTAGAATTAAACAAAGGAAGTCTCTATGTTGACCAAAGAAAGTTTGAATTTCAACTTCACGGTCTATTTAATTTAGACCATGAGACTCAATTTTGTAGAATGTAAAACTTACAATAAGGGAAATATATTTGTATTTTAATAAATAAAAAAAAAAATTTGACAAAATTAAATTTTATAATATCGTAACATCACCCCGCCCCCCCCCTTTTTTTGCCCCCCCCCCCAAAAAAAAACTAGAAAAAATTCAAATAAACGAAAAAATTTCACTTAAAAAAACAAACAACATAAAAGCAGTTTTTGTCTCAGAGACTAAATGCCCCCTGGTCAGAGACTAAATGCGCCCTGGTCAGAGACTAAATGCCCCCTGGTCAGAGACTAAATGCCCCCTGGTCAGAGACTAAATGCCCCCTGGTCAGAGACTAAAT
>CAXITT010000522.1:391188-459047 GCA_964033795.1 Lymnaea stagnalis | reverse complement strand
GACACCAACTCCCCCCCCCCCTGTCAGAGACTAAATGCCCCCTGGTCAGACTAAATGCCCCCCGGTCAGAGACTAAATGCCCCCGTCAGAGACTAAATGCCCCCTGGTCAGAGACTTAAAGCCCCCCCGGTCAGAGACTAATCATCTTTTCACTACCCTGAAAATACCCTTCACTTTCAGATGATGATAAGGTACAGTACGTTATGTTGCTCATGATTTAGTATTAGAATATACAATTTTAAGCATACTAAACTATTAAACTGCATGGATTTTTGTGTGTTGTTGTTTTAAAAGTCTAGTTTTTTTGTTTGTTTTTTGTGGGGCCCCATTCCTCCTAAGTCTTATTATACTTGTAGCGTGCTTATTATATTGCTTAAATTTAATGGTTCACCCAGACGAAGCGCTTCAGTTATGAAGGGAAATAATCGATGTATACATAACTCGCTGTTACACAGTTGAAGAGTTACTGTAATTGGATGACGAAATATGATCCATTTTCATCACATCAACATGATATTTCATGCCCCTCGCAGTTGCGGCTTCTGCCGTGGAACTGCAGCAACCCATGTTCCCATATTTTCACTCGAAAATTTCTTAATAACGTGTACTTTAATATTATATATACTGTATGCTTTTATGCCTTCATAATATTTAATACTATGATATATTAATATATTTAATACTATGATTAATAATTCAAAACGTCAGTGGTCCACAGAGTGGTCATCGTCATTCATATCTTTTGTGAAATAAATACAAAAATGCTTTCATGGAACTGTGTATTTCATAATTCAATGGACGCGGTGTTTGTTCCGCGCATGTCGTCAGAGGGAAAAGGGACCAACAGTCAGTAGAGAAAAACGCTGTCGCTCACTCAGTTCCAATCTCGTCTGCGTGGGAAGCCGTGTTTATGTTGTTGTTTTTTCTCACTTTTGTAGCAGTGCGTGGCCTCTGTCACTTTGGTGTATCATAATTAGAGTATATGATTAAATGTGAACAGAATAAACTGTTTATGATAATCGTAATATTTGTATGTAAGTTAAAAATAAATTATTTGTTTTATTATACTATAGGCCTACAATATACAATTATATAAGTTTTCTTGCTGTGTATGTATTTCGTTTTTCACAATATTAAATATTTTTTCTGAAGCAGCAAACCCCCCCCCCTCTTTAGTCACAAGCTGCTACTGGTCCCTTAAGTTCAAAATATACTTAAATTAGATGAAATAACTCGTTAATTTATGCATTCCATTGTTAGGCCATATTTTGTTTAAAAAGCGCTACTACTAGCCACCAGCTCGCTCAATAATTCTTATAGTAATAATTAGATGTAGTTCATGAGTCTGAAGTTCATTTAGTGTGTTGGTGTTGTAAGTGGTAATTATGAAAAAAATGTGCAAAATGTTTTATGATAAATGAAGATAGGATACTGAGATTCTATAGGGCATTTGGAAGAGCAATTCGGGCCATGGGAAATGCCTGATTCGGAGATCTACGTTGGTGTTTTTTCCACATATTCACATATCTCATATGAATAATGAATGAGTTATATGTAGGCCTACAATTAATTAATTAGATTTTTAAACTCATGATTTTGCGCTGTGACTAGTTCGATCATGAACGTTTTTTAAATAAGTTTTTTGGTGCACAAAAATAAATTCATAAATATTAACGTCTTTCTTTCCTGTGGGCGGTGTGAAAGATAACTTTGCTCATTGCATGACAACATTGTGTTGAGATTGAGAGTTGGTACGTTGCTGCATCCATGTACTGGCATGTGTGCAACGGTTGGGGAAACACGTTCATTTGCTTGTCACTAAAGACTTGTCGTCCGAAAGTTGTGAAACTATAACATTATATTAATATTATATTGAATATTCATTCCTAGTCCAAGCCAAGGCATGACAATGTGCCAATCTCGGCTACCATTGTACAAAATATCCACAGATGTGGCGAATTAAAAGTAAAATTCACCCAGCTATACTATATGAATAAATAATAGAACACTATTATTAAATGAAATGAGGGTAAATAACGCCGAAGGCGGCGCCTCTACTAGTTACCCATTATCATTTAAGCATTGGGCAACACAATTAAACTGGGTCAAAGGTCATGGAATGGATGGAGCCTTGCACTACTGGAAATCAAGAAATGCACTGCTATCTGCATGAGTGTCTTTTCTCAGTAATGTGTTCAAAACGAAATGGAATTCGCATTCATAATCATCTAATCGATGCTACCATTATGTGATTTCCAAAACTACAATTAAAGACTGTTTCACATAAAAATTAAGCAGGCCCAAGACTGCTAAGGCCAAGAGGTAGGCAGGTAGGTAAAAAATTGTTGAAAAAATCTTAAGTATTGACTATCATCAATATACAGAATATACTTATACATGATCAATCACTTATTACTATACTATAATTTATAATCTATAAGTTGATAATGGTATTGATACGCCTAATATTTTTTTACTATGATGGTAGACATAGTTTGTGCCTAATCGCTTGAAATTATTTATATCTTGTAACTTGTAGGCATAGGCCCGTAGCCGTGCCGTATAATTTTCAATAATATGGCCATGGCTTAAATAGTAAATAGCTTATTAAATTAAGTTTTTTTTAAGATTAAGGATTTATCTTCAAATAACTTATTTGTAGAGCCCTCTGCAATAATATGAATATGATCATAAAAATATTGGTATTTAAATTTAATTTGTTGATGATAAGTATTATATTAAGATTGAAATTAACAACAGTTTAAGAATAAATAAATAAATAATAAATAATAATATTATAAAATTATATAATATTATATAACTATAACAAAATTGAAAACTCGTGGATAAATTTAAATACTGTAAATAATGATTTACTAGGGCTTAACCCAGTCCCAGTGCAGTTTTTTTTTATACTGGGTCTGTTTTTTTGTTGTTGAGAAAATAACATTACCAGGTGAACCAAGGACCAAGTGTTAAAAAAAATAGAGTTAACTTCTCAGTTTATTTAATATATGCTGGCCTTTAAATTTTAAACAATAGGCCTACAGACAGTCCTACACTTTACCTGCTGGCTGACACTCCTACACCCTACCAGCCAGCCTTTAAACCAGGGGTCTCAAACTCAAATCATGGTGGGGGCCACCGGAGATAGAGCCTGAGTGAGACTGGACTACAAATTCAATAAAGTACTACTGTTACAACCTTTATTAATAAAAAATAAAAACATTAAGGGTTCTCAAGAAATAGGCTTCATTTTCTTCCTCCTGCTCCTTGTTTCCAGAGACCTGGTAGCGCTTCTTGTTACACAGCTGAGTAAAATTTGGTTTGAGGGAGGAACCAACTTAGACTTTCAGAATAGCTTGAAGATGCTCATCAGTAGGCTAAGTTTGGCCCTGAACTTTGACTTTTAAAATTTCATAGTGGAAAAGAGCTTTTCACACAGATAGGTACTCCCAAAAAAAGGAACATGATCCACTTGAACAATCTGGAAATCTCAGGGAAGGTGGAGGGCAATGCTTTTATGAATTGTCCATGCTTATCTGTTTTTCCATTCACCTCCCTGAACTTAGAATTACATTGAAAATCAATCAGCTCCATTTGAAGTGCAAAGGGAGGGGGACGGGTCATCTTCCACATTAAAGGAGAAAGGGTCAGCAAAAAGTTGAAAAGTGGCTCTGTGTGTTTTGAAGTCTAAAAACATGTGATCAAATTCTTCCTGCAGCTTTGCCCTGGCATCAGTATACTTACTACTGAATGGTGTGCCCATGTCCATGAGTACTTTGCATGTCAGGAAATGGGAGAGGTTTCGCTAAGAACCATAACACTACAAGTTTTGTGCAGAATGCCCTGACATTGTCATAGGCAACACTGTCAAGCTACCCCTGGTCTTGCAACTTCTTGTTGAGTGCATTCAGCTCCTGTGTAATGTCAACAAGGAAAGCCAAGTCAATGTGCTGTATGGGATCACTTAGTATAGGAACAACCACCCCGTCCTTCTCCATGAAGGCTTTAAATGCTAAAACATGTTCATTCAAACGGTAGGTAAGAGCAGGTAATATTTATGAGTTATTGATGCGAAGGAAGATGCTATTGTAGGGAGAATGAATTTTGATTTTTTTCATCGTAGAAAAGACCTTTTTGACTAACCCCACTTTGAAAGTGAGCAAGCTGACAGGGTCAGAATTTTCCTCACTCGTAAACACAAGGGGAAATTATAATAGGGATTCTTTGAAACTGTATTAGATTCTTATTATTTACACAACTATCATTGGGCATTACCCTCTAACTGAATTTTTAACTTTTCTCAAAACAGCACTTTGGCCATGTTTGTTTCATAAAATGCTATAAAATAAAAACTTTTAGTCCGATTTAAAATGGTTTTTACCATTATAATCAACATTCAAATCTATATATATAAATATAATAAAAATCAGAATTAGATTAGTCGCTGAGATTCGACTGAAAGGGTCGCAGAGGGTCACATTATAGATATATTGGTGAGGAAAACGTGCAGGCCGCATTTATCACTTAACTTTGCTAACATGAAGTGGGCCGCAAAATATCTGAGTTCCACCATCATGCATGCAGCTGGATGCCGGGCCAGTTTTTTTTTTTTCACTCAGCACTATTGCTATAAAACCTGTGGAGTTGGGGGCAGGGCGGTTTTGAGGAGGAAGCAGGACATACCAGAAGCAAAATATATATACTATGAGAGATCATGTGAATGGTTAGATATAAAGTATATATATTGGTAACTTTTCTTTTTGAACATGTTTCAATTTTATTTTTCTTACAAAGGAATATCAAAAAAGGTAAAAATAAGGTCAAATCATCTTTTACTTATCTTGACAAAAAAAAGTTTGACCCCTTCTAATTATTAGTCACAAACCTCTCCCCCCCCCCCCCAACCCAATATTTCAAAATTTCAGTCAGTCAGCTGTGGGTTGATTGTAACCTTTTCTATTCTTATCCCGTGGATATCAAATTACTGCTCTTCTCCCATGGATATCAAATTACTGCTCTTATCCCATGGATATCAAATTACTGCTCTTATCTCATGGATATGAAATTACTGCTCTTATCCCATGGATATGAAATTACTGCTCTTATCCCATGGATATCAAATTACTGCTCTTCTCCCATGGATATCAAATTACTGCTCTTCTCCCATGGATATCAAATTACTCCTCTTCTCCCATGGATATCAAATTACTGCTCTTCTCCCATGGATATCAAATTACTGCTCTTCTCCAATGGATATCAAATTACTGCTCTTCTCCCATGGATATAAAATTACTGCTCTTCTCACATGGATATCAAATTACTGCTCTTCTCCCATGGATATCAAATTACTGCTCTTCTCACATGGATATGAAATTACTGCTCTTCTCCCATGGATATGAAATTACTGCTCTTATCCCATGGATATCAAATTACTGCTCTTCTCCCATGGATATCAAATTACTGCTCTTCTCCCATGGATATCAAATTACTGCTCTTCTCCCATGGATATCAAATTACTGCTCTTCTCCCATGGATATCAAATTACTGCTCTTCTCCCATGGATATCAAATTACTGCTCTTCTCCCATGGATATCAAATTACTGCTCTTCTCCCATGGATATCAAATTACTGCTCTTTTCCCATGGATATCAAATTACTTCTCTTATCCCATGGATATCAAATTATTGCTCTTCTCCCATGGATATCAAATTACTGCGCTTCTCCCATGGATATCAAATTACTGCTCTTCTCCCATGGATATCAAATTACTTCTCTTATCCCATGGATATCAAATTACTGCTCTTATCCCATGGATATCAAATTACTGCTCTTCTCCCATGGATATCAAATTACTGCTCTTATCCCATGGATATCAAAGTACTGCTCTTCTCCCATGGATATCAAATTACTGCTCTTCTCCCATGGATATCAAATTACTGCTCTTCTCCCATGGATATCAAATTACTGCTCTTATCCCATGGATATCAAATTACTGCTCTTCTCCCATGGATATCAAATTACTGCTCTTCTCCCATGGATATCAAATTACTGCGCTTCTCCCATGGATATCAAATTACTGCTCTTATCCCATGGATATCAAATTACTGCTCTTATCTCATGGATATGAAATTACTGCTCTTATCCCATGGATATGAAATTACTGCTCTTATCCCATGGATATCAAATTACTGATCTTATCCCATGGATATTAAATTACTGCATCTGTGTAAGAAAATTAAATAAGATCATTTTTATGGTCAACTATTTTTTCATTCCATTCCCCTAAATTTCAGGTTTCCATCTTGTACCTATTTTTAAACATAATTTGTCATGACTGACAAAGTCACTGCCTTTGACTCTGGTCCTCCATGCCGACCTCGTAGTAAAAAAGAAAATCAAATAAAATCAATGAAACAGCCACTTACGTAAGGCATTAACATTAAATAATTAAAATTGGTGTATAAATAAAATGTGAAAATTATTGTAATTCAATACATATTTCAATTGAATTCCACTTTTTAATGTCACTTTACTTAAGTGACATTCTGGGATCTGGGGAACAGATCAATTATATTTTAAATGTTAATATAAAAAATTGATGCAGAAGGGAGAATCCATAGGTTTTTTATAAAGGGTTATGTAACTTAAAATTTATTGGCTGAAGGTTGACATTTCAAACCAACTTTCACAACTAAAAGAATATTTTGGGAGGGGCACAATTATGTAATTGTGGACAGGAGTAAAAGAACAATAAATTGATGTAGTAAAAATACATTTTGGCATTGAGTCTTTATAATCAAAGCCAAGTTTTTCTCCTTTTTCGGTTTTCATTTGTGTTTTTTCTTTATTGTTTACTGTTACTGCATTCTTAACTACTGTCGATTTGTTACTGCATTCTTCACTACTATCAATTTGTCACTACATTCTTCACTACTATCAGTTTGTCACTACATTCTTCACCACTATCAGTTTATTAATGCATTCTTAACTAATATCAATTTGGGACTGCATTCTTCACTACTATCAGTTTGTTATTACATTCTCAATTACTATCCATTTGTCGCAACATGCTTCACTACTATCAATTTTTTCCTGCATTCTCAACTACTATCAATTTGTCATTGCATTCTTAACTACTAGCAGTTTGTTACTACATTCTTAACTATCAATTTGTCAAACATTCTTCACTACTATCAATTTGTTACTACATTCTCAACTACTATCAATTTTTCACAACCTTTCACTGCTATCAATTTTTTCCTGCAACCCTACTATAAAGATAAACAATCCTCTTTGCTCAAAACATACATCAAGGTTTCAGATCCATATGCCAGTGATCTTGCACTGTCTGATTATGTGACTGTGAGTGAAGTAGAATCTCTTAAGTTGCCATTTTAATCACTGACTGAAACACATATTTTTTATAAACAAGTAGAAATGAAACTCATACACCTTCCCTTTCACTACCAGTTATTTTTATTGCAGGTTTACATACAAATTATTTTATGTGTAGTTAAAACTGATACTAGTATTGCTATGGTACCAGTACAAATAATGTTTTATTAAATCAAAATGAAAGACAAGTATGGGGAATTCAAAATTTTGCAAAAAATATAACCAAATTAAAACCAACTTATGTTATTACGTAAGATCAGTAAATGAGTGTAACTTCCAAAATAAAAAATGAGAAACTATGAATTTTTATCAACAGCGTCAGGTACCAGCTTGATCAATTAAGAAGTAATTTTGTTTTTGTATTGTGTCTGAATGTCTTAGTAGACATTTGTAGTTCTCTTGAATACTTTGAGTTTTGATCCTCTTCTTATATTTGAGGGCCCACGAACAATGTGTTGATCTGGAATGTAATTAATGTTTGGAATGATTGGAGTTCAAATTATTTCCCAATGTCACAAAACTTTAAAAAAAAATTAATTTAAAGTAAATGTGATAGAAATTCAACCTTGGCTTTTATTCACTCTAAACTTTCTGACCTTTTTAGTTCACTCAGCACACAAAATCAAATCTCCCTTGCTACAAGGTGGTCAGTACAAAAATTGGCAAGAGTATTTTTTCCTTCAAGGCAACCTTGTTATAATTTAAATTTAATTTTCAATGGATTAAGGGATAATATAACGAGTTTGATCTTCACATTATAGAGTATGTATAGCTGCCCTGTTGATATGCCTATATTTTATGTGTTATGTGTTGTATTTATTTTAACTGTAGCCCGCTTTGAACTTAGCCTAACCAATCAAATGGTGTGAATATATAATATTGTATTCAAATTTGCCCTCATAAAAGATTTCATATTTGCTCAAAAATTGGGTGGATCTCAAAAATCATGTGTGCACTCCAGACTATTAGTATTAGGTTTGGGGGCAGCTGGTTACATGTCAATGAGACCAAACAGCTGTGCCGTGTAAAACATACAACATCATTGGGAAGCCTGGCTCTCCTTTTCCTACACTGTCTTGTCATTATAAATCCAATTATTTGAAAACTTGGACATGTGGCTTCTAAATCATGATGCTTTCTAGCCATCCAAATTCTTCTGATGGAAATTATTTAAATGTAGGCTTCGAACAAGAACTGCACACCACCCCACGTGATTTTTATAGAAAGGAAACTTCCTCGGTCTGATTATTCCTAGATGCCTCATTATGCTAGCTTTGTACACAGATGATGCAAATTAAGTGCTGTGGATGTCAGGATATAAAAGTTGAAGTGGATGACAGGATATAAAAGTTGAAGTGGATGACAGGATATAAAAGTTGAAGTGGATGACAGGATATAAAAGTTGAAGTAGATGTCAGGATATAAAAGTTGAAGTGGATGACAGGATATAAAAGTTGAAGTGGATGACAGGATATAAAAGTTGAAGTGGATGACATGATAAAAAAATGTTAAAGTGGATGACAGGATATAAAAGTTGAAGTAGATGTCAGGATATAAAAGTTGAAGTGGATGCCAGAATATTAAAATGAATGTCAGAATATAAAAGTTGAAGTCGATGCCAGGGTATAAAAGTTGAAGTGACCTCTGATTTGTAATGTCAACTGCTTCAAGAGGTTTCAGGATGTTATCTCTTGAGACAGGTAAGTCCAGTCTCGTCTTGTACTTGTAGGTCCAGTCTCTGCATGTAGGTCCGGTCTTCTTATAGGTCCATTCTTCATGTAGGTCAAGCCTCTGCTTGTAAGACCAGTCTCAGCTAGTGGGTCAGACTCTGCTCTTAGGTCCAGTCTGCTTGTAGGTCTAGTCTCTGCTTGTAGGTCCAGTCCTTGCCTGTAGTTCCAGTCCTTACTTGTAGGTCCAGTCTCTGCTTGAAGGTCCAGTCTCTGCTTGAAGGTCCAGTCCCAGCTTGTAGGCCCAGTTTCTGCTTGTAGGTCTAGTCTCTGTTTGTAGGTCCAGTTCCTACTTGTAGGTTCAGTCTCTGCTTGTAGGTTAAGTTTCTGCTTGTAGGTCTAGTCTCTGTTTGTAGGTCCAGTCCCTACTTGTAGGTTCAGTCTCTGCTTGTAGGTCCAGTTTCTGCTTGTAGGTCTAGTCTCTGTTTGTAGGTCCAGTCCCTACGTGTAGGTTCAGTCTCTGCTTGTAGGTCTAATGTCTGCTTGTAGGTCTAATGTCTGCTTGTAGGTCAAGTTCTGCTTGTAGGTCCAGTCTTTGCTTGTAAGTCCAATCCTTGTTTGTAGGTCCGTTCTCAGCTTGTAAAACCTGTTCGCTGATGCTCTAGTAATATCATGGATGTGGCCAAGTTTTCTCCATTTTTGTTTTGCACACGATGATTTCAGTGAGGTCAAACGTATCTCGTGACATAATGCTATGTATGGCTTGTCACATGATGCTATATATGGCTTGTCACATGATGCTATGTATGGCTTGTCACATGATGGCCACCATATTTAGAAGGGTCGTGGATATAAGAATGTTAGACACCATATTTAGCTGGGATGTGGAAATAAGAAAGATAGACACCATATTTAACGTGGTTGTGGATATAAAAAAGATAGACACCATAGTTATCTGGCATGTGGATATGAGAAGATGGCCACCATATTTAGCTGGGTCGTGGATATAAGAAAGATCTCGATAATTGGAATGAATGGATGGTGTTTTCCGTCAAATATTTTTACTGAGTATAATCACTGACATTGGGTGGATCCAACATATAACTGAGCTTGGGTGGATCCAACATATCACTGACCTTCGGTGGATCCAACATATAACTGACTTTGGGTGGATCCAACATATAACTGACATTGGGTGGATCCAACATATAACTGACATTGGGTGGATCCAACATATAACTGACATTGGGTGGATCTAACATATAACTGACATTGGATGGATCCAACATATCACTGACAATTGGTGCATCCAACATATAACTGACCTTGGGTGCATCCAACATACCACTGACCTTGGGCGCAACCAACATATCACTGACCTTGGCTGCAACCAACATATCACTGACATTGGATGCATCCAACATATCACTGACCTTGGGAGTCACATATCACTGGCCTTGATGGGTCACATATCACTGACCTTGGTGCGCAACCAGGATATCACTGACTTTGGTTGGTGCTTATCACTGACCTTGGGCGCAACCAGCATACCACTGACCTTGGGGGGTTATATATCACTGACCTTGGACGTCGCATATCACTGACCTTGGACGTCGCATATCACTGACCTTGGACGTCGCATATCACTGACATTGGGCGGTACTTATCACTGGCTTTGGCTGGTACTTATCACTGAGTTTGGCTGATACTTATCGCTGAATTTGGGTCCTCAAATTTAATGACTCTGATACTCAATAAATGAGTTGAATTGTTTGCATCACCAAACACTCAACTTTCCAACAAGCGATAGTTCAAAAGACTTGACCCGGAAATGAAATAACTTTTTGCAGTTTCTTGCTATAACTATAACCCTGTTATTTGATTTTTTACCATTCTTCTTAAGACTTTAGACATCTCCTGACAGGCGTTGAGTTGGAGAAGTCATGACTGACTGGGGTTGGGTTGGAGAAGTCATGACTGTGCCGAGGAAGAGCGGCGCCCGGGGCGAACCCAAAAAATGGCGCCCACCAATATGTAGAACAATTTCCGCCTAGGGCGGACGAGTAAAAAGACGATTAAGGCACCCCTTGTCTTTGTGAAGTACACGGCATTTTATCGTTTAGTTCCCTACAAATGTCCGATCTTAAGTCGACTTTGGCGCCCCCCCCCACCCTTTCGCAGGCCCCTGGGACGAGTATGCAGGTAAAGTTAAAAGGCCATGTCCTTTGAACTTTGTTTGTTAACTACTATTCTTAGTCAATTCGTTTAGCGACAACTGTTGAGTGGAGTCTCAAGTCCGTGCATGACGGCCAGTGATTGGCCCATACTGACTTACACACGCGCGGGCTTACAGTATCAGCTGACACAGTGCATGGTGACCTCGTTGGAGTAGTCAGTCAACAGTGGTCCTCAAATGGTGACATGTTAGAGCAGTCAGTCAACAATGGTCCCCAATTAGTGATATGTTGGAGCAGTCCGTCAACAGTGGTCCTAAAATGGCTTTTGACCTTCTTGGCCAATGTCTGACAACTGTTGATATTCTTGCTATACTCCTACCTATTTGTGGTCTACCCGTATAATGTTAGAGTGGTGTACCCAAGGACCATATTATGAGTTTTTTACCCATAGTAATGTTATATAAGAGTGGTAATACGATCGGTAATCCACTCTTCTATTATTACTATTGGTACACCACTCTTCTATACTTACATTACTATTGGCACACCACTCTTCTATTATTACTGCTGGCATACCACTCTTCTATTATTACTATTGGTACACCACTCTTCTATACTTACATTACTATTGGAACACCACTCTTCTATTATTACTATGTGTACACCACTATTCTATTATTACTATTGGTACACCACTCTTCTATTATTACTATAGGCACACCACTCTTCTATTACTACTATTGGTACACCACTCTTCTATTATTACTATTGGTACACCACTCTTCTATTACCAATATTAGCACACCACTCTTCTATTATTACTATTGGTACACCACTCTTCTATTACCAATATTAGCACACCACTCTTCTATTATTACTATTGGTACACCACTCTTCTATTACTACTATTGGTACACCACTCTTCTATTACCAATATTAGCACACCACTCTTCTATTACTACTATTGGTACACCACTCATCTATTATTATTATTTGCACACCACTCTTCTATTACTATTATTGGCACACCACTCTTCTATTACTATTATTGGCATACCACTCTTCTATTACTATTATTGGCACACCACTCTTCTATTACTATTATTGGCACACCACTCTTCTATTACTATTATTGGCACACCACTCTTCTATTACTATTATTGGCACACCACTCTTCTATTACTATTATTGGCACATCACTGCGTGTGTGAGAGCACAGGAGATGACGGTTCAGGTGGCAGACATCTTTTAGGATTACGGACTGTATGTTCAGACCTTTCACCCCCACGCCTTCGCCGTGGTAACTATGTTTGTAAGCCTAAGACAAAGACCACGTCACTACGACGAGCCTAAGACTACAACGAGCCTAAGACCACGTCATTTCGACAAGCCTAAGACTACGACACTACGACGAGCCAAAGACCACGGCACATCGACGAGCCTAAGACTACGACACTACGACGAGCCTAAGACTACGTCACTACGACGAGCCTAAGACTACGGCACTACGACGAGCCTAAGACTACGTCACTACGACGAGCCTAAGACTACGTCACTACGACGAGCCTAAGACCTGTTCTCATCCTTAATCCTTAAGAACCACACATCAGAACTATAACCTGTATCAACCTGTATTAACTTGAATTGTTTGTCTTAACTTACATAAGCAGTTGAGTGGATTTCCTTACACAACTTATATTTTGATTGCGAACCAGCGCCCCCTCCCCGCCCTGCGCTCATTGACCACACCGCTCTTTGGAGCGTGAAACTACGTTTGTTAGATCTGAAAACTTTGCCGACACTAACCCTGGGCAAACAGGTCTGTATTATTCCAAATAGAAGATAGCGTCAGACACATTTTAAAGCACTGCAATTAAATATAAAAATAACACACACACACACTCCTGCACTGTATCTCGAAGTTCAAAGACAAGAATGTCTTAGTATGTAATTATCATGTAATAGGTCATGACATTAGATGGGACCTACTTGTACTTACTGTTATCAGTGCATCCAGAACACTGTTTAATCAGGCCGGATAGTTGTGACGTTGTGGGTCAATGTGTCACGTGACGGTCCCGGGGGGGGGGGGGGGGGGGGTCCAGCACTATTGGTAAAATCCCCCCTTACAATTATTATCATCATTTCACATAGACTCAGATTTCATAAACTGAACATTGTAACACTTTATGCTCTCACGTAGAAAACACACCAGCACGCTGGGCTATGTTATAGATATACGGTCTGCTTGTATCAGCTCTAAGTAGATAACAGCATGCTTGACGGCAAGTGTCAACACGAATCCGCGTCCAAAGAAGCTGATTTACCGCAAGTAGAAAAGATCATAAAATTGTCATCAATGGCTTTGCGTTCAAGTGTAGATTCTGCTCTAGGAGAACTCTGGTCTAAATGGATAGGTTCAGTTCTATTTGCAAGGTGCTGTCCTGTAATCGAGGATGAGTGAGGGGGGTGGGCTGGGGGGCAAGAAAAAGAGGGGGCAAAGAACAGTGGGCATAAGCAACAGAGGGTCCAAACGACAGTGGGCATAAGCAACAGAGGGGGCAAACATGAGTGGGCATAAGCTACTGAGGGGGCAAATAACAGTGGGCATAAGCAACAAAGGGGGCAAACAACAGTGGGCATAAGCAACAGAGGGGGCAAACATGAGTGGGCATAAGCTACTGAGGGGGCAAATAACAGTGGGCATAAGCAACAAAGGGGGCAAACAACAGTGGGCATAAGCAACAGAGGGGGCAAACACCAGTGGGCATAAGCAACAGAGGGGGTAAACAATAGTGGGCATAAGCAACAGAGGGGGCAAGCAGCAGCATGGGCATAAGTAACAGAGGGGGCAATCAAGAGAGGGGGCAACCAACAGAGAATTCCATGTTTGGGGGCGCAGAAAGGTAAATATTGTTCACCGTATGTTTAAGTGCGTGTTTTGGGAACAGGAAGAATGCGCGTGTCTGCATAGGAGCGAAGCTATGCTGTCCAAGGGGCGAATAGACAGGAAGAATGCACATGTCTGCATAGGAGCAAAGCTATGCTGTCCAAGGGGCGAATAGACAGGAAGAATGCACGTGTCTGCATAGGAGCGAAGCTATGCTGTCCAAGGGGCGAATAGACAGGAAGAATGTGCGTGTCTGCAGGGGAGCGAAGCTGTGGTGTCGAAGGGGGAATAGACAGAAAGAAGAAACTAAGCCTGTCAACAGTTGGCAGACATAGAACAAACATTACCCATATTAATATAAGAGTGATGTAACCATATTAATATAAGAGTGATGTACCCTTTTTAATATAAGAGTGGTGTGCCGATAGTAATATAAGTATAAGAGTGATGTACCCATAGGTAATAAGGGGAGAGACTGTTGACACTTCTATTGCTGCCCACAGATACTACTTACCAGCTAAGTGCTATTTCTTATTTTTATACCGTTTTTTCTGTTGTTTTGTTCGCTGACGAAGGCTTTCTGCCGACACGTTCGCTGTTTTGTTGCGTTTATTTTTTCAGGTTTAACCCTACTCTGTTTTACTCATTTTATTACAGTGCAGAACAGTGGGATCAAGTATTTGATTGTAAAAACCGTCTCGTCTCTAGTTTTCTCCGTTTTCACAATCGCCGCAGTTTAACGGAACAAAACTACGTCACACGCTGGGTAGCAGTCAAAGGGGATGGCAGTGAATAGTATAAATATTACCGGTGACGCAGCTAACTAGTTCAGTGTGACACACAAAGCAACAGTATGACAATTATCACCATCAATACGATACTTTGCGGTGATATTTTTATAACCTTTGGCACTCCGACCAACCCCCCACCCATGTGTCCCGTATGCCGCAAATCTCCTTCATTAACAGCCCCCACCTCCCCTCTCAGTGCGCACATAAATATAATGAAGGATGGTCCCAACTTTAAAAAAAAATACAACCAATCGTTTTTCTCATTTCATTCACCTGTAGATTTTTATTGGAAAAGGCTAAAACTAAAACTTCAACAAACGAATTTTAATCGGAATTTTTTTTTTTTTTCACCTGGCCTCTGAAAGTCGTAGTTTTGGCGGGTCTCGCGTACAATCGTAAAAGACATCTCAAAATCGTACATTGTACGCCAAAATCGTAAGAGTAAACAGGTCTGATTAACACATCCTTATAACTAGTTTTCTTAGTTTATCTAATAATAATAGAGTAATAGAGAATAAATACTGTAGAAAAAAAAAAGGAATTCTTATTACTTATTACTATTATTGGCAAATTGATAAATTTCTTATTTACAAAGAATAATTGTACAAACAATTAATTTAAAACAAATTATTATTTTTTGTATACATTTATATTGTTTAATTATATTAGAATCAAAAACATTTGTTTAATCAGATGTTTCAACGATTTAGAAATGTTTTATTTAAACCTTTATTTCCAAATAATTTCACCTCCCTCCGGTCAATAAAATAATGTAAAAAAAGATAGCCGCCGTTTTTTCATAACATGTGGATTTTTTTTGTTCGCTCGGTATCATAAATTCTAGCAACAGCCAGTAATGTTAACAATAAATGCTTTCAATGTTACTGCGATCAAGCTAGCTCGTCTTAAAGTTGGTGGGGGGGGGGGGGGTTGTGTTAAAAAGAATTTGTGACACTTTGTGACAGTGGCGGAGGGGGGTCTAAAAAGGTCATTTTTTTGCGTGACGTAATTTGCAAACGACCCCTAAGAGGTTGATGCCTATTTAAAGTTGAGCTTGATTGTGCAGCTAACATTGTCAAATTCATATCCTTATTTAACAAATTTTCTTCATGTTTGCCAAAAAAAAAAAGGATCCATTTTAACCAGTCGTCACCCCCTGTGGAATTCTCCTTTGTACATTCTCCCCTTGGGATTCTCCTACGTGCACATACTCCATGACGGATTCTCAGTTGTGCATTTCTTGCTGTACTTTCTACCAACTCTAACTTATGTGATATCTGTGTTGGTACACCTTGCCCCACCCTGTACTTTCTACCAACTCAAACTTATGTGATATCTGTGATAGTGCACCTTGTCCCACCCTGTCTCGTATTGTCACAGACACTTGTAGTGATTAGTGGCTCATCAGCTCCATGAAGAGGCTGCTAATCTAATGAGGTGTTATAAATTATCCCACTCTTAAACAGGTCCAAAACGTGAGCCAGACTTAAGATTGTGAGAATGCTATGCACTTATCAAGCCACTGATAGATGGGGCATGTTGGCTGGCCTACCTGTTGATTGACTTGTAGGCCCAGGTGGACTCTCACTTACACAACAAGGGTCACCTTAGTGGTGGTCTGGCTTTCTCAGGTGAGATTTTTCTACCCCAGAATGGACAGCATAGATGGACATTAATAATTGATCAGTGCTATACTCATCCAGTTGTTTTGTGTTGTGGTCGTTTTTCTTCTTGCCCGAGCCAGGAACTATGGGACGGATATTTGGATATTCATAGTACAGCTTTACAAGGCATGGTTTTATAATCATTCCCTAGTCTAAATGTGGCAATATTTCTACATTGACTACCTTACATAAAGACAGACGGATGTAGACATTGATATGTACAATTTATCACACTGTTTGCTTACAACAGGGTCATGCTCAATGCTGTTCATTTTCAGGGTTACTCCTGACCTTGACATTGGTGTGATTTTAATCAAGGATGTCAGCCTCCAGTTTTCTGGGATGTAATTGATCCCTGGTTTTAGTCTTACTTTAGCAACTTCCATCTTGACTTTTGTCTTGTCTGCTTCATGCACCCCAATGTAATGTCTGCCTCTTTTAATGTTACCAAACTAATACTGGATGTGAATGATTCTGTAGCATTTTATTATAGACATGAATGCCCAATTGAAAATCTACTGACATGTAGATAATGGCATACAAGCAGTAGGTAAATTCTCCTCCATTTCAAATCTTATTCACAAACAGGGAATTTTCAAGCTATTTGGTTTTCTTAATATTTTTTAAAGATTTATTTGTTGAAAATAAACCAGCTACATTGCATAATCCTACATCTATAATATCATTTAAACTTAAAAGTTGTGGACAGGTCTTATTTGAGTAATTGTATTTTTAAAAATTAAAATACATTTCCATCATTAAAATACAAGAAGCTTTGAGTGAAATATTAATCCTATGTTTTCTTGACAGCAGTGAGAAGAGCGGCACAATACAATGACATCGGTTGATGACAAAACCCTTCTGGCCGTTCCGCAGCCACCTGTCCAAGTGGGCAAGAAAGCCAGTGAAACTCACCCTGTCCAGCCGGACGGGGGCTGGGGTTGGGTGGTCTGCTTCTCCTCCATGGCGTGCAATGGGACAGTGTTTGGCATCATCAACAGCTTTGGGATCCTGTTTGTGGCCATGACAGATCACTATGCCAAAGATGATCGAAATATGTCATTTAAGACATGTAAGTGCTTTAATATCATCTTTCATTGTCAAAATTATAGTTTGATACAAGTCTCGGGTTTTTTAAAATAAAGATTTGTTTTATTTAACAAAGTTTTAAAGCATAGATTTGAGTTAAAATTTTTAAACATTTCCCTGTACAGTAATACATATATGAACGACCAGTCATTGAGTTGTGTACTAAAATAAATAAATGACTTTCCCTTATAAATGTCTCTTGATTAAATAATTAGCAATCATTTTTTTTTTTATTAAGTTAAACAAAGAAAAATGTTAATGGGGTTGGTTGAAGCCTTAAGATTTATATTAGAAAAGAAATATTCTCTCCGAGTTGGCCCACTGTGGTGACACCGTGCTCTTATGGCAACCTGCTCTGGTGGTACCCTACTCTAGTGACAGGTGGAACAACGCTCTTGTAGTAAACTTAGATGTGTTATGGAACCAGCTTAATCCAGCTCTGTCCCATTTACTATTTTTTATTGGGTATCATCCCCCTGTGAGGATGTCACCCAATTTATTTTGTACTTTTTATATTTATAATTGTATTCTCCATATAAATAAGTATAATAAAGCATTTTGAAGTAAATAGTATGATTTTCTTCCTTTCAAATTGGGGGATGAAATTGGTGTTAACATGGGTGTTAATGGCTAAAAAATTTAGCTGACCCTTGAGCTAATCTGAACATTTGTGTTAGTTTAAACATTGCTTTAAATATCCACTGACGATTTGGTCTTCTCTCATTGCCAGCTTGGGTCGGTTCAGTCAACACCGGCATCACCTTCCTCATGTGTATGATCTCAAGTATCATCAGTGACCGACTGGGCATCAGGCTGACCGGCATCATTGGTGGCGTCCTGGCTTTTATCGGCCTTTTGTCCAGCGCCTTTGTGGAGGAACTCATGCTGCTCTACCTGACTTACGGCATCATCGCAGGCCTGGGCTTTGCCTTCTCATATGCCCCCTCACTGGTCATCCTGGGACACTACTTTAAAAGACACATGGGTCTAGTCAACGGCCTGGTCACCTTCGGGTCATCTGTATTTACCATTGGATTGGTCATGGGTCTTCCGGCCATTCTTGATGCCATTGGACTAAGATACACGCTCATCTTCCTGTCATGTCTTTCATTGCTGCTGGTGCCCTACGCCCTCACATGGAAGCCCATTTTCACCAGAGAAAACCTGGGTTTGTCCCAGGCAGCTATGTCTACGATGTCTATTGAGATGATTCAGAGCCAATGTGCCGATTGCTGTAGATTCACGCGCAAGTACCTCAATGTGAAAATCTGGAGAAACAAAGGCTACGTCATATGGGCCTTGTCCTGTGGAATATCTTTATTTGGATATTTTGTGCCTTTTGTTCATCTGGTGAGTATCAATTTAATACACATAAATGAATATTTATTGAATTAAAATCAGACAGTTTTAAGTTTGGGACTCAAACATTTATATAGATTTGATTATTTGTCTGTTTTAGAACAAACGTAGTCACTCAGAATTGTTTTGAGAGGATTTCTAGCCATAAACAAGGTAGGCTGTTGAGGATGAAGCTATTGCCTTTGAGATGATTTCTTGCCATAAACAAGCTAGGCAGTTGATAATGAAGCTATTGCCTTTGAGAGGATTTCTTGCTATAAAAAGCTAGGCTGTTGAGGATGAAGCTATTGCCTTTGAGAGGATTTCTTGCCATAAACAAGCAAGGCTGTTGATGATGAAGCTATTGCCTTTGAGAGGATTTCTTGCCATAAACAAGCAAGGCTGTTGATGATGAAGCTATTGCCTTTGAGAGGATTTCTTGCCATAAACAAGCAAGGCTGTTGATGATGAAGCTATTGCCTTTGAAAGGATTTCTTGCCATAAACAAGCAAGGCTGTTGATGATGAAGCTATTGCCTTTGAGAGGATTTCTTGCCATAAACAAGCAAGGCTGTTGATGATGAAGCTATTGCCTTTGAGAGGATTTCTTGCCATAAACAAGCAAGGCTGTTGATGATGAAGCTATTGCCTTTGAGAGGATTTCTTGCCATAAACAAGCAAGGCTGTTGATGATGAAGCTATTGCCTTTGAGAGGATTTCTTGCCATAAACAAGCAAGGCTGTTGATGATGAAGCTATTGCCTTTGAGAGGATTTCTTGCCATAAACAAGCAAGGCTGTTGATGATGAAGCTATTGCCTTTGAGAGGATTTCTTGCCATAAACAAGCAAGGCTGTTGATGATGAAGCTATTGCCTTTGAGAGGATTTCTTGCCATAAACAAGCAAGGCTGTTGATGATGAAGCTATTGCCTTTGAGAGGATTTCTTGCCATAAACAAGCAAGGCTGTTGATGATGAAGCTATTGCCTTTGAGAGGATTTCTTGCCATAAACAAGCAAGGCTGTTGATGATGAAGCTATTGCCTTTGAGAGGATTTCTTGCCATAAACAAGCAAGGCTGTTGATGATGAAGCTATTGCCTTTGAGAGGATTTCTTGCCATAAACAAGCAAGGCTGTTGATGATGAAGCTATTGCCTTTGAGAGGATTTCTTGCCATAAACAAGCAAGGCTGTTGATGATGAAGCTATTGCCTTTGAGAGGATTTCTTGCCATAAACAAGCAAGGCTGTTGATGATGAAGCTATTGCCTTTGAGAGGATTTCTTGCCATAAACAAGCAAGGCTGTTGATGATGAAGCTATTGCCTTTGAGAGGATTTCTTGCCATAAACAAGCAAGGCTGTTGATGATGAAGCTATTGCCTTTGAGAGGATTTCTTGCCATAAACAAGCAAGGCTGTTGATGATGAAGCTATTGCCTTTGAGAGGATTTCTTGCCATAAACAAGCAAGGCTGTTGATGATGAAGCTATTGCCTTTGAAAGGATTTCTTGCCATAAACAAGCAAGGCTGTTGATGATGAAGCTATTGCCTTTGAAAGGATTTCTTGCCATAAACAAGCAAGGCTGTTGATGATGAAGCTATTGCCTTTGAAAGGATTTCTTGCCATAAACAAGCAAGGCTGTTGAGGATGAAGCTATTGCCTAATGGTATATTAAAAACGGTGAATGCGTCTAGGCATTATATTTGGTCAGTCACCTGAAAGCTGAGCATTCAGTCTCCTGCAGCCTATTGTCTACTGTTAGCATAAACAATGTAACGCTGAAATCAGGTTGTGAGGTCAAGGCAATACTAATGAGAGAAGAGACCGGGATATTAGTCTTGCTAGGAGGAAGGACTGAGAAGAATCTGTATCATGGGAAGAGGTGTCTCATTTCAAGGGTTCTCTGTTTATTGTTGTATGCACCCAGGGGGATTATCTTTTTCTGTTATTAAAGTTATGATTGAATTGGATTATCCCAAATACTTTCATATTTTTAAATTTAAAAAAAAATATATTGAAAAAAACAACTCTTTGCATAGACATAGTAAAATTGTAGGTCATCTCTGGTGAATTTCTAAATATAAAAGTTAAATTTAAATAAAGTCTATAAGTCAAAGCTTCAGTTATAAGTTTATTGAAATTTTTCCATATACTGGTTTTTTAATTGTATCTTTAAAAATATATATTTTTTTCCTTTAATTTTTGGAACGCAAAAGCTGCCATTTTGGACACACTGTTCTCACTGTCTTGTACCATAGCTATAAATAGATGCAGCAGACTTTGCAACCAGCACTTTATGTGGACGTAACTCAAAAGTGTATATAATTTTTAAATATGATGTCCAACAGTTTACAGTCCTGTTGATGATGACCTCAGTTATGGCTGTGGGCTTTTCCCAGTAGTAATTTGTTATTCCTTTACAGATGACCTCAGTTATGGCTGTGGGCTTTTCCCAGTAGTAATTTGTTATTCCTTTACAGATGACCTCAGTTATGGCTGTGGGCTTTTCCCAGTAGTAATTTGTTATTCCTTTACAGATGACCTCAGTTATGGCTGTGGGCTTTTCCCAGTAGTAATTTTTTATTCCTTTAACACAGCAGTTAATACGAGCAACACAATCAGTCTATTTATTCTTCAATGATAAGATGTACATCTGAGGGGAAACATTAGCTGAACGTTTGTGTTTGCTTATTTCAAGAAATGTTTTCTTTGTTATCCATCATGCTATCCATCATGTTATCCATCAACTCTTGCTATAAAAATTGTAAATAATTGACGTCGGACATTTGCACTGCGTTGACATTTTTCATTACTCAACTCACGCCATGTTTTCAAATGTTATCCAACACGTCACACCATGCTAGCCATTGTCATCCTGCTACTAACAATGACATTCATATAAATTCAATGCATCCTTCCCTGTGGCACTACAGCCCATGTAAGGCTTATGCCTACCACACCACTTCCTTCCACTCAGACCTAACTGATGCTTTTCTTTTCCATGCTTTGATTCGCAGCTGCTGTAGATCTTTTTTTCCCACATCTTCTATCCATCAAAGCCTTTGGGGTTTTCGTAATGCACCCTCTTCACCCCACTGTCATTTGGCATTCTCTCTAAGTGTCCCACCCATCGCAGCCTGCCCTTTTTTTAAAATTTTCAGCCACTATCGTAAGATCCTGGTATTGTCCATAAAATTCCTGGTTGGCTTGTATTCCAGACCTGTTCACTCTTACGATTTGGCTCACAATATATTATTTTGAGACGTCTTTTACGATTGTACCAGTAGGCCAAGACCTGTCAGAACTTCGTTTTTAAGAGCATTAGTTGAAAATATATACATTCCGGCATGGGCGCCCGCAGGGGGGGGGGGGCACTTGCCCCCCTCCCCCCCTGGATTGATTGGATAAAAAAAATTTAGACAAAAATAGACAAAAAATGTATGAAAGTAAAGGGAAAATAAAGAGAAAGTAAATAAGCTGATGTCCTGTCCGTTCGTTCACCATACAAATACGCTACAGTAAATTAAAACTACATTAAAATATTAATAAAAATTTTTTGCCCTCCCTGGAAAGTTAATCGATTTTTTTGCCCCCCCCCCCTAGAAAGTTTTCTGCGGGCGCCCATGCATTCCGGTAGTATTTCTAAAAAAAATAATTTTTAAAATAAATTTATAGTTATTAGTTTTAGCTCCTTTTTAGATCCAAAAGTGAACGTATCAAGAAATACCTCTGGTTGGGAACCATCTGCATGTTTATTACCTTTGACCTTAGAGGGCAAAAGTGGGGGGCATTGATTTAGGAGATTATGTGTGCGGGGGGGGGGGGGGGGATTGAAGGGGTTAAATTTTTTAATTTTTAAAAAATGCAGTGTAGACCTGCGTGGATTCGCCCGGCTTCGGTGGGGGGGGGGGAATTGAAGTGTTTAAATTTTTAAATTCTCTAAAAATAACACTGGCATGAATTTGAGGCGATATTGTACGATCTTTTGATTTTAGGATTTTGAGGGTACAGGTCTCCAGGTCTGGTATTGTTCATCAATATTCATCCTTTTTTGGTCCAATTATTTTCTGGAGAACTTTTCTTTCCCATGTCTTGTGTTTAATAGGTTTTCTGTCATTTTCATTAGGCTCCAAGCTTCACTTGCGAATGTTACAATAGGTCTAATTACAGAATTATAAATAGTTTTCTTTGTTTTTCTTGTAATGTTTTTTACTTTAGAGTATTTCTGAGTACCGGTACCGAATTTTGCCTTGTTTCTGGCTGATATTCCATTATTTCTGATACAGTAGTAATTCAATTCTTTCATTTATGGCTTATGTCATCCTAGACATACTTTAATACCATATTGCTTACAGTAGCATATAATGCATAGGTGCCCATGTAGGGCTTTGGCCTACCTTACCATTTCCTTCGCCTCAACTAATGCTTTTCTTTTCCATGCTTGGATTCCTAGCTTCTGTAGATCTCTCTCCACATCATCCGTCCATCTAAGCCTATGTCTGCCTTTGAGCTGTTTTCCTCTGGGGTTTTGGTTATGCACCCTCTTAACTCTTCTGTTATTTGGCATTCTTTCTAAGTGTCCTGCCCATTGCAGCCTGCCCTTTTTAATTTCTGCTACTAGTGTTGGTTATAGAGAGTGCCTGTTGGTTGTGGGTCTTGATATTTCCTTGAAAAGTATCCTGTTATTGTTTCTCTTCTGGTGTCAATGTGTATGCTTCTTAAAACTATATTTATTTTAGGTTAAATAGTAAACAAGACAGTGAGTCTCCTTGTCTTAGGCCTCATCTAATCTGAAATTCCCTGGAATATTCACCATGTACCTTGATTTTACCTTCTGAGTTGTTTCATGTTGTATGTCATTCTTGTATGTTTGCCCCTGACCATTGGGATGTTGAAGCATTGGGATGTTCACCCCTGACCATTGTGATGTTCACCCCTGGCCATTGTGATGTTCACCCCTGACCATTGTGATGTTCACCACTGACCATTGTGATGTTCACCCCTGACCATTGTGATGTTCACCCCTGACCATTGTGATGTTCACCCCTGACCATTGTGATGTTCACCCCTGACCATTGTGATGTTCACCCCTGACCATTGTGATGTTCACCCCTGACCATTGTGATGTTCACCCCTGACCATTGTGATGTTCACCCCTGACCATTGTAATGTTCACCCCTGACCATTGTGATGTTCACCCCTGACATTTGGGATGTTCACCCCTGACCATTTGGATGTTCATCTGAAAGAGACCAATGAACCAACCATAAAAACTCTGCTATTTATGATTCCATTAGATCAAGTACGTCAATGGTGCCTTTCCAGGCAGCAATGGCAGCATTCTGATCATGTGCATCGCGATAACATCAGGCGTCTCCAGGGTGGTGTGCGGCAAAATAGCTGACCTCAAGTGGGTGAACAGAGTTCGCCTGCAGCAGGCGGCATTCGGCATCATGGGCGTGGTGACATTGTGTATACCGTTCTCTGGCAGCTTTGGTGGCCTCATAGCTATAACACTGATCATAGGGATCTGTGACGGTGTCTTCATCTGCCTGCTAGGACCTATTGCCTTTGATCTTGTTGGCGAGAGGGGAGCCTCACAGGCTTTGGGATTTTTATTTGGTATCTTCTCCATACCAATGTCTGCAGGCCCTCCATTAGCAGGTACAATTGAAATCAATGGAAAAATTTAACATTTTTAATAATTTGTTTTTTGATGAAAGTTGTTAAATGTTGTTAAATCCATTTTATCTTTGTAAAAAGAAAAGGTAAATTAAACATTTAATCCCCAGACGTGTAGAATATTAGAGAAGAACTAATATCTTTTCATATGTGATTATTTTCTCATAAATTATTGCATTTTAGCTCTTGTTTGTAATTGAATCTTTAACCAAAGCTGATATATTCCAGTAATCCATTAGATGGTGTGTAATTTAATCATTAATCAAAGCTGATATTCCAATAATATTGTTAGTAATGTGTAATTAAAAATTCTCTAATTGCCCACTGATTTCTCCATAGGTCTTCTGTATGACAATTTGGGCACTTATAACATAGCGTTCCACCTCGCTGGTTGTCCACCAATACTGGGAGCTCTGATCATGTTCCTGATACCCAAGACAAAACCAGTGAGTCAATCTATTTTATCTCTGAGATACAATTTCTTCCAAGTATAAGTTTTCAGACCGAGAATAACAAATTTAACACCGTATCGGTACTGTTCACAGTTCAGAGCAGTGTACAAACTTTTTATTGGTGTAACCCCACTGAAGACTAGTTTTATAAGGAAGATTTCCCTCCAACCTACTCACATCACCTTGGAAGTAATTATATTAACCCTTGCATTCCTTAAGAGTCCAAGATTAGAATTTCGCACCATGTCTGTAAGGTCATACAAAAATATTGTACCATTATTGTATGTAAGTTTAGGATATAAATACATTTAAAAAAAAAAAACTTATTTAATGGCTAAATAAAAATTTCAATGGGGGCACACTATTAAATGATTCTTTCTGATAGAGCATATTAAACAAGTTTGTGGCGATTTTTTGAAAATTTCTACCTGTCCAACAAATGCTATGGAATTAATGGTGTATAATTTTTCTTTTGGTATGATTGCATTAGGTATGTTTTCTTTGTAAATAAATTTTAAAATTGCAAGGAGTGCTACATCCAGTCACTCACAGCATAGTTAGACGTTCATTCACCGATTAGTCAAATCGTACAGATTTGAAAAGTTGAAGCCTTTAAATTATTGTATTACAATCCGGTCACAATAATCATTGTATAATAATAATAATAATAATAAGACGTCTTATATAGCGCGGTACCCCAGCCTAGGGCTGGGCTCACCGCGCTGTACATAAAAATTTTATCAAAAGAGACATTAACCAAGTTGTTTCCCATTCCAGAATGTCCCTGCTGTTACTTCTATTCAAGAGTTTGCTGCCGTGTCTTGCCATGACATCTACCACAGTAAACTTGTGTTTGGTATGTACACCTTTCAAATACCTGGTGTTTGGCTTGTACAATTTGAAATATCTGATGTGGGGGTGGGGGGCAAGGCATGAAAGGGTGTAAGAGACAGCTTAACAGGGAGAGGAATTAATGAGCCAACTATGAAGTTAAACTTCATGTGGAAAAATTCGACTCTTAGAGACTATAAAAGAAGTGTGTTGATACACAACAAAAAAATCAACAAAATATACCACTCTTACTAAGCAAAGGGCAATTTAAAAATCAGTATATGTGACTGTTACACCAAAGATGTCTGCTGTGGATTCTGCTCATTCGATGGCAGGACAAAGTGCCTAACAAAGATTCTGGAAGTGCCAAAATGTGCAGCATTTTCTTCTCCCTGAGCAAGAGGTGCCTTCACTGGTTAGGCCATTAAAGGAGAATAGAGGAAGGCCATATTTCTCCTGTACTGAGAATCGACAGTGGGGGCAAGACACATTGGACGGCTGCGGCTGCCCTTTAAGGTTGTATGGGGATGCCAACATCAAAATTGGCTAATGGGAAATCCTCATTGATCACCATTTCGGCTAGCCAACAACAGTGATAAAAATCATTAATGAAGGCAAAAGTAAACCAGAAGGGAAGGTTCTCCTGTGAGAAGTGCAGCATCATAAGCCATTCAAGAAAGTGTTGATAAAGCCATTCAAGAAAGTGTTGATAAGCCATTCAAGAAAGTGTTGATAAGCCATTCAAGAAAGTGTTGATAAGGCATTCAAGAAAGTGTTGATAAGCCATTCAAGAAAGTGTTGTTAAGCCATTCAAGAAAGTGTTGTTAAGCCATTCAAGAAAGTGTTGATAAGCCATTCAAGAAAGTGTTGATAAGCCATTCAAGAAAGTGTTGATAAGTTACTCTTTCGTCTCATGAAGACTGGATGCCATTAATGCTAGAATTATATGACACATCCTATAAAGCTTTTCACATATAAATTTAGTGAACAACTCATTCTAGTGTGTGTTATGGATATAAAATGTAAAGAGCTGAGTTCATTTGAGTCAGTGTCAAATGTTAGGATTTTAGGAGACTAACTTTGTGTCAGTTAACATTAACACTAATGTAACTGTTGGGATTTTAGAAGACTAACTTTGTGTCAGTTAACATTAACACTAATGTAACTGTTGGGATTTTAGGAGACTAACTTTGTGTCAGTTAACATTAACACTAATGTAACTGTTGGGATTTTAGGAGACTAACTTGGTGTCAGTTAACATTAACACTAATGTAACTGAGATGGGGTATTAGGCCAAATCCATAAGCTGATTAACTTATATATTATAACTTCTGTGGGTTCATCTCAATATAAATATTTGTGGACTCCATCTGTCCATCACAGAACACGTGCGTTCCTCACCTCTCTCAATGAAAATATGAATTCCAGTTTCTAGGCACCACTTTTTAATGTCACAGTAATAATACAATAATAAAACAAACATGATGTACACTGTTAGCTCCTTGAAATACAAGTATGGCTACAAATATGCTCTTCTTAACTCACAAATTATCAACTTCTAATCACCATTTGTGATCCATGCTTCTATCCTTTATCTCCCTTCTGCTCTCTTTTTAGTCTCGTTCCCTTGAGATTCTCAAAAATATCTATATCAATTACTGAGACGTTACAACTAACACTAACATTAACACTAACACTACTGGGGTAACACTAACATTAACACTAACACTACTGGCGTAACACTAACATTAACACTAACACTACTGGGGTAACACTAACATTAACATGTACCGAAATGAAATTGCTTTCTCTCTTTTTATTTTCTTGACAATAACATTCAACATAATTGATCTTAAATTTTCCCTTGAGATTCTCAAAAATATCTATATCAATTACTGAGACGTTACAACTAACACTAACATTAACACTAACACTACTGGCGTAACACTAACATTAACACTAACACTACTGGCGTAACACTAACATTAACATGTACCGAAATGAAATTGCTTTCTCTCTTTTTATTTTCTTGACAATAACATTCAACATAATTGATCTTAAATTTTTTTGTCCTAGAAACCACAATAGAACCACCAAAGGTGAGCGCAGTCACCCCTGAAGTGATCACAATCAGTGATATGTCCGAACTTGTGGACAGGAATGCAAGCAATGGGAATGTGTCCTCCAACAAGATAGTCCTGGATCTTGAAGCCTTAGATGAGGAAATCAATGATAGGGATGTTGATGTACACGTGGAAGTCAACAAGGAGAGTGCAGACAACATCAGTGACAATGGCAGTGAAGAAAGAGAACTGATGCTTCCTACTGACACTGTAACTACAGCATCTGTTTGATGGGGACTGGGCATATCATTTTAATTGACTAATTCTATTATATTATATAGAATGTTACTCACTCATGTCTGTTGAGAAATAGTTTCTCTTGCATTGTAATTATTAAATTATGTCAAAATTTACATTTTACATTAATGGTACCGGTATGTCAGAATAGTTTGTGTTTTTTGTGTGTGCTGAATTCTATTTTTAGCTTCACTCTATGGACTTGCTAAGTGGCTGTTACTAAATCTGTTTATAATTTTTTTTTAGAAGTACAACAGTAGCCTACAAGGTAGGCCTATATTTATAATTAAATATATATGATTTTTTTTATTATGAAAAATGTCCTGATATCTCTGCCTGCAAAAGATGACAAATTAATGCCATCTTAATGACATTTATTGCAATATTTAAGATAAGTTTTTGATGGAAATTAACATAAAATAATGTTGATTATAAAACATGCCTTTTTAACTTGCTGAGTATTAGTATTACTGTTATAGAAAATGAATTTTTTGTTCAGGTAATAAAAACCATTAACTCTATAGTGAGTTATAATTTTTTTATGTACAAATCCAAGCCTTACTATTACTATGTTTTGGTTGCTTTAGCTCTGAAGTTATTTTATCTGATTTACCAAGCATTTGTTGATAGAGTAGCATCCCTTTCCTTCATTTTGATGATGATTGATTAAGACTAAGATTTGCCACATTCAAAAGATTTGATTTTGTTTTAGTTTTTCAAGTTTTTCATTTTTATTGATAAAGTTTTGCTTTGATTAGCTAGTAGAAAACAATTTCAAAAACGCCTCAACAGAAAAAAGTTTGAAAAATTGTTTCTGCCAATATACCGGTATATATTTTTTTGGCATCATTTGTTTAGTTCTTTCTAGAAAAGTTGATTTATTTTAATTTAAAACATCATAGTCCAATGTACACTTGGCTAATACATTAATACAGAAGGATTTGATAAATGTGCTTTGTTAGTTATCAGTTACATCAGAGTCTTGGGCCTGCCATCACTGCAGCTGCAGTTGGGGCCCTGGGAGATGCTCAGAGAGTTAAAAGACAAATTTTTGATGCGGAAAAAAATTGAAACTGTCAACTTTGAATACAAGGGGCTCAAAACCCCAAAATGGCATGGGGCCTTCAAAAGTCACACAATGGCTCTGACTAAATATAATGAAACTATAGAACTATTTGATATGTCTTAATTACATATGACACTACCGGTATAAAACTATTGATATGTAATAATTACATATGAAAGTATAGAAACATTTGCTATGGATCAATTACATAAGACATTAGAACTATTTGATATGTATTAATTACATATGCCATTAACTATTTGATATGTATCGATCACATATGATTATGAAACTTAAGAACTATTTGGTATGTATCAGTTCCATATGAAAGTGTAGCACCATTTGACAGTGTAGCACCATTTGACGGTGTAGCACCATTGGACAGTGTAGCACTATTTGACCACAGACAGCTGAAATCATCAAAAGACAGCATTAATATCAATCTGATTTATTTGATTGACATTTTAAAAAATGGCATAATTAATAAATCAAGTGCAAATGTTTTTTTTTTTATTGATTCCTTTTTCTTCATTTTTAAAAAAAAGTCTTTGGTTTAATCAATTTGTATTAAACCAAAGCTCACATATCAGCTATCATTGTTTCTTAACACCACTAGTACATCAAAATCACACATCACCTGCCATTGTTTAATAAATACTAGTATATCAACATCACGCATCAGCTGTTATTGTTTACTAAATAATAGTACATCAACATCACACACTATTGTCATTGTTTACTAAATACTAGTATATCAACATCACACATCAGCTGTCATTGTTTACTAAATCCTAGTACATCAACATCACACATCAGCTGTCATTGTTTACTAAATACTAGTACATCAACATCACACATCAGCTGTCATTGTTTACTAAATACTAGTATATCAACATCACGCATCAGCTGTCATTGTTTACTAAATGCTAGTATATCAACATCACACATCAGCTGTCATTGTTTACTAAATACTAGTATATCAACATCACGCATCAGCTGTCATTGTTTACTAAATGCTAGTATATCAACATCACGCATCAGTTGTCATTGTTTACTAAATACTAGAACATCAACATCACACATCAGCTTTCAATTTTTACTAAACCCAATTACATCAACATCGCACACCAGCTGTCATTGTTAACTAAACACTAGGTCATCAACAATTCAACATCCCAACGCTAGTATCTCGTACAGGAAAATTCAAAGTGTCTCGATAATAGAAAACAAAAAGTTCATTTTTTATTTGTACATTTTAACTAGATTCTGTCCCATATTCTCAGCTGCAATATTATTATTTGATCTAGTAGATTAAACCCATGTGTTCATGTTGCCATTAATCCAGCTGCTCTTGAAGGTTAATAATCCTAATCCTAAACAAATTATTTGGGGAACCACTTACCATCAATATAAAGGAATGATCTTTTAATTTTAGTTCATTTCAATAATATTTTCATAGCCACCAGAAATAAATATGCAGACCATGGGGTCTCAGGCAGACCATGGGGTCTCAGGCAGATCATGGGGTCTCAGGCAGACCATGGGGTCTCAGGTAGACCATGGGGTCTCAGGTATAAGTAGACATTTTACCAAAGAAATGTCCCCTTTTTTAAAAAAAACATTGTGATTTTGACTGCATAATATTCTACTTTAAATTGTTGCCTTTTAGAAGGTACTCAGTCTTTCAACTTTTTAGAGACATTTTAATTTTTGTTTATATTAATATATAAATGTTTCCAACAGAATTAATTATTATACTGAAGTACAGATAGTTCATGGAGCATTAATAAATAAAGCTGTTAAAGGACTTGCTTATTACTTATTATTAATAGTTTTTTGGTTGTTGATCATTTATTATGGTAATAAAAGAAAGAAGTTTTTTTGCATTCATACATTTTAATATTTTTCTTTAAAAAAACACACAAAAACCCAGAAATATGAACCAATGCGTTAGTCTTGATGATAATTTTAAATGGTTTTAGTTTTTGAAAGCAGTAAATGCTCTTTATTTTAAGTAGGGTACTTTGTCTTTACTTTATTGATGAAATTAAACCTGTAGTACCCTTTAGAATAAATTATTTATTCCTGTGCCTTAATCTATGATGTCACAAATTATATCATCAAACTGTATGTGGTGTGTTGGGGATATCCATAAATAAAAGACTTTATGAATAGTTTTATAGAGCTCAAGTCAAGTAACATCTTAAGAGGACAAAACTACTTTGCCAATAGTTTATAGAGATGTCATATTTAAGGCAGATGGAAGTCCCAACCATGAACATGACAAGCACAATGATGATGATAATGATGATGATGGAATGGTCAAACAAGGAAGTACAAATATTGTATACTGTCACATCAATTTTAAGCACAAATTTTTTAATTTAAAAAAAAATAATTTTTTGTGACAATTTGAAATTGTTTTTAGGGTTGAATACTTTAAATAAAAAAAATTCTTGGTTTATATTTACAGGACAATTATCAGGACAGTACTTGGGATTTATAACAAAAACTATTATATTATTATTATTATTACAACTTATGTGACATCCTGTGATGTTTGAGTAATTCCATGAGTTTTATTGGTAATGACGTCAGAGTTTTAATGTTCACATCAACAGTTATAAAATATACGCCATAGTCCACCAATATTATTTCAGCTAAATTTTTGCTTTTATTATACTTTTAAAAAAAATTGAACCACATGCTGGTTTGAAGCCTTATGTGCCTCCAATAATTTTGTTGTTGATGTAACATATATGTTTGAAACTGCCAGAGTAACAAAAAGCAACATTTTCTATTTTTTATGACAATGTTTTATCATTATTTTAAGTTTGCTTCTCAAAACCATGCTGCTTCAATGATGATTCTTATGGTGGGTGACATTTGTAATTTATTTTAGCTTAATATACATTTTAAAACAAATTTTTCTAGTTGGTAAATATGTATGTGTTTTTTTTTAAAGAGATCAATTAGATTTCTGTTAAACATTAGTTCTCCGCTCAATGCTGAACCTATAACCTATATTATAATTTTTTGCACTTTATTAAATAGTGATCTAGATAAAAAATTTTTTAGTTTTGATCATCTGGCTAAAAATGTATATACTCTGCACCATTTCATTGGCTTATAAGTGAACAGAATATCACTACCAGTCTTAACAAACACAATTACAAAATAGTTTCATTCAATTATTGTATTTCCATTATTAATTGTTTTTTTGGTATGCATAATTTTGAGATGTCTATTTGTCACTCAAAGTCATTCATCTCCATTTTTCTAATGACTGCACCAACTCGGCCCACATTAAAAAATAAGGAAGATGCCAATTATAATGCTATCAACAACAACAAACAACATCTTGTTTTCCAATATACCGGTACCGGTATCATATTTTGTGGAAGAAACTTTAAAAAAAAAAAAAAAAGGGGTAAAACCATTCTATGTACCTGTACTGTGAAATGAAGAATTCTTGTAAACATTTGTATTGGCTTATTTCTCTTGCAATTGTTACGGCTTCCTATTTGGTATGTAAAAAAAATTTATAGGTGTGAGTTAAAATATTCCCACAACAGCTTAAATCAGAGGTTTTTCAATCTTTTTCCGACGGTACGCTAAGGGTGACACAAATTCATCCCTAGCAACATTTGAGCCCCTTTAAGTATAATTCTGAATCATTTTTCAATGATCTGCTAAGATATATAGTACTAACTTAAGAATCCAGAAAATGTAAAGGGTAACATATTTTTGAACTTTGAATCAAAATGTAGTAAATTAGTGCTCCGGTGCCAACTTGAGATAAAAGCTAAGCAATGATAGTTCCGTCAACTGTTTCTATCTGAGCTGTCTGCAGGATCTTTTTTCTATTCCTAAGTGCCAGAGATCCTTGACTTCACTCTTCCTGGGCTTTCCGACCAAGTGCTGTCCTGGGAAGTGAAGTTGCTGCCATTGTACTTGTACAATTCATGGCCAATTCATCACCAGCAGTGTTCCCTCACGGTCTCTGTTATAGCTGTCACTCTTGATCAGCATCTCAGCACTGAGTTGGAGGCTGACTGTTACCAGAAGACTCCATAGATCCTAATTTTAGGAATATGGTTGGGAAGAACCCCCTGCTCTTATGTGCTGGCAGTTTTCAACACTCTGACCCAGAGGCGTAACTAAGGGGGGGACAGATGTCCCTGGGCACCGGACTAGTTAGGGTCGCCAAAATGTGATTTGATATTATTTTATTGATGAAAATAATGGGTTTGAGAGTTGAAAAGAGAAAGGGAGGCGCTTTTAAATGAACCTTGACCCTGAGCACCACACACTGTAGCTACACCTCTGCTCTGATCCATAGAATGGGATAATCGTGACTATAACATGAAGCTTTTACCTTGATTAATATTATCTGATGGTCCAAGCCCTATGGCAGACTTTTAAAGCAAGTTAATTTTTAAGCAAGTGCTTCAGTAAGTCAGTAACTTACTTAAGAAAATCAGCAAACTATGGAGCCAGAGCTCATAAAGTCTTCCCCAGCGGCCTACCCTGCCAGCCACCCTTCCACTTGATAGACTATGCAAGTGAGGCGGCATCAGAGAAGAAACACCTGGCCGGGCGGGGTGCTGCTCGCTCAGCAACCGGGCCAGACTTTCTAGGGGCTGGGGTGGATATATTTTACGTCTCTAAGTCTCCCCTTCCCACCCCAGGGGGGACGCATAGGTGTTTAACAGACGCCCTCTAATAGGGATTATGTAGTGTGACTAAGTAACACCACAGCTAGGAGAGAAAGAGTAAGTCACTAAATTATTCAAACTGAAATCATCTTTAGTCTGCCAGTTTGACCACTTGGTCTGTAATATCAACTTTTAGTTAGTATTATGACCTATTGGTTGACAATATGACCTATTGGTTGACAATATGACCTATTGGTTGACAATATGACCTATTGGTTGACAATATGACCTATTGGTTGACAATATGACCTTTTTTTAAAATCTTCTTCCTGCTTTGAGAATCTTGGAACAATTAATTTTAAATCATTTCTATCAAATTTCGTCTTTTCTTTAAAAAAACAAAAGTTCCCATTATAGAATATTCAGATTATCAAAATGAACTGCTTAAAACCAATTGTTTGAGGTTTTGTGTTAGAAATGCGTCAATGTAGAGAGAAATAAAATCATGTTCACATTTGTTCCTGGGTTTTATTCAAATCTCAAAATAGCAACTTGCTGCCCACTAATACGTTTGCAGGTAGTAATAAAAAATTGTCTTAACTTACCATTAGAGTTACAGTTTTACAGGTTATGCTGTTACATCCGCATTCACCAGCCAGTGGTACCCAGTACAGAAAATATGCAAAGTCTTTTGCTTGACTTTAACAAATGTAAAAATTGCATTGTCTTTCAGTCAATGAGATGATCCATTTTTATGAAATTTAAGTTCAGACCTTTTGTTACCAGGTGCTTAACATTATATCAACAAACGAAAAGCTCACTTTAAAACAAAAATAATCTTTTTTGACCATGTATTTTGACCACTGGTAGCATAAAGGCAGTTCAGCTTTATTTCTTGTCATTTGGTTCAAAGTGCACAAATAAATTGAGTTTTCATTTGAAAGGAAGTGATGTTATGTTTATTTTCAATATCCACAGGATGTGAGCGAAAGTGAATTTGAGAAATTCTGGGTATTCGCTCCCACCCAATCTGTGATTGTGACCCCACTCAGTTTTTTATGTGATCCCACTCAATCTGTGATTGTGACATCACTCAATCTTTGTATGTGATCCCACTCAATCTGTGATTGTGACATCACTCAATCTTTGTATGTGATCCCACTCAATCTGTGATTGTGATCATACAATCTATGTATTTGCTCCCACACACGCCTGGGAGTAACAAATAAAGCATACAAAGTAATACAAACTTTTCATAACCTGGGAGTTCAGATAGCGACCGCGATCTGAACTCATTTGCTATTCAGGGACATCAACGAACAAAAAGGAAATGAGTAACAAGTTCTTTCTTCTTCAGATTTAATCAAAATACAGTAAATTATTCTCTTTTAAAAATCATTTTCAAAGAAAAGCAAAGAAACTCATCAACAGCATTTATGCTGGCATAGAAGAAAACAAACAAACATTTGAAGAATAGCTGATGCTATATGACACAACTGAACTCAAGGCTCAGCTCATGCAGATCTCACTGTAACTTGACGTCTACTGACAGAGACTTTCTACACAGGGCTGTTTATTGTACTGTAACACACTATCTAGGGTTACGTTATCATCCAATATACATTCGCAAGTTAATTTAAATTTGGACATATTCATACATTTTAGAAAAAAATATTTCCGATGCTTTTAGTGAAAATCTTAAAATAAATATTCATATAAAGATATATGAGAGAAATGTTCATATAAAGATATATGAGAGAAATCAGTTTTTAAAAGCTCCAGGTGAATTGAACCTGCCAACTTGGACCAATTTTAATGTGTCTTAAAATGTGTTTTTAATTGACATAAATCTGGCCAACACGTGGCTCTAGTCCTGATTGTACCCTTGGACTTGTAACCATTGTAGAAATGTCTTATTGTGGTATAGACATACAAATCTAATCAGAGAAAAAAATTTGATTTGTTAAAAATAAAATAACTTTGAATGACAAATTGAGCCAGGAACTAGCAAACAATCCTGGTGGACATCTTATGTGTACCAGTGTTCCCAGGTTTGGCATAGCCAGTTAGTAGAGACCTACTCATAGAACAAAGAGAAGGAATAGATTTCTTGTTGCATAAGAGGAAGGAAAGGACTGTGGTAGATAACATAGGATCTGGTTGAAGAAAACATTGAGGACAATTCAACCCATCACAAAGAGACTCCAGCAAAGATTAATTTATTTGTGTAACATGGAAAGAAATCCATTCAACAGCAGCTTATTGATCAACAGCAAAATTAACATAAGACAAAACATGAACCATTGCCCCACTGTGGTTAAACTGGAGTTCAAGCACATGTTGCTAGCCAGCCTACTGTGTATTATGTGAGCATATTTTCATGTCAGCATCTGTTGTGTTTTGCTAGCCAGCCTACTGTGTATTATGTGAGCATATTTTCATGTCAGCATCTGTTGTGTTTTGCTAGCCAGCCTACTGTGTATTATGTGAGCATATTTTCATGTCAGCATCTGTTGAGTGTTGCTAGCCAGCCTACTGTGTTATATGTGAAAATATTTTCATGTCAGCATCTGTTGAGTGTTGCTAGCCAGCCTACTGTGTTATATGTGAAAATATTTTCATGTCAGCATCTGTTGTGTTATTTATTACAAAAACAGTAGAGTTGCATGATCCAAGGAATGTACAGGTTTTAAATCTCTTCACTTACAGCCAGCCAGCCAGCCCAATAGCACAGAATAACGCAAGCCTAACTGAAATAGGTCAAAAGCCTAACTGAAATAGGTCAAAAGGCTAACTGAAATAGGTCAAAAGGCTAACTGAAATAGGTCAAAAGGCTAACTGAAATAGGTCAAAAGGCTAACTGAAATAGGTCAAAAGGCTAATTGAAATAGGTTCAAAGCCTAACTGAAATAGTTTTGGACCAAATGAAATCTAAAACTTTAAAAATACAATTTCCATCAATGTTGACATATAATATACATACCAATTGTATGCTTTCTTTATTAGGTATGCTATTAAATGACAGCTTTCTTTATAAGGTATGCTATTAAATGACATATTTCTTGATAAGGTATGCTATTAAAAGACACGTGCATTAGACAAGTTGAACTAAAGTTAAACTGTAATTGGAGTGTCTGAGAATATCTTAGAACATTCAATCACTGAATACAAATCAAAAACGACAAAAACTTAATGAAAATAAATCAAGCAATCCAATGAAAACAGCTCTGTGTTAAGCAAAGTGCATAAAAACTTTTTAAAAAAAACCAGTGGATAACCTTCAAAAACTGTGGATAAAACTTCAAACATTGTGGATAAAACTTCAATGTGGATAAAACTTCAAAAAATGTGGATAAAACTTCAAACACAGTGGATAACCTTCAAACACTGGATAAATCTTTATGCCCAATACACTTGTTTATAAACCTTTAAATGCCATGGACAAGCCTTTGTTGTTCTGTGGATAAGCCTTTAAACTCAGTGGATACTTCACTATTCAGAAGAATAGAGAGTAAACCAATCCAAATGACTACTACTGCATCTCAGAATCAGTCTCCCTTGATCTCACTCCACAATTTTACTTGGGATTCTAAGACTTTAAGGTGGATACCCCTGCTCTATCCATATACCTTTACATTCTGAGTAGACCATCTTAATAAATTATTAACTATTGTATATACCACATATTATGCTATCCCTAAAGTTTGTAGGAAAAACCCCTAAAGTGCCATTTCCATGTCTAATGTGATATGTTTATCTTCTTCCATCACATAAACAATACAAATTTACAAAAAAAAATCATTATTTTAAAGTCAAAATGTTAAAATTCTTAAATTTATTATTACATTTAAATTGAACCGTGGTTATGCAGAGAGAACTATGCTAAACTCCCATCAAGGGTGGGCTACTTAATGCACAGATACCATATCAGCTCAGTTGCTGAATGCCAGTGGGTCAAGCAAAGGGTTAAGTAGATTTGGTTGCATAGGCTTTAGCACAGACATGTCAAACATGGGGCTCCCTAGTACAGACATGTCAAACATGGTGCCCGCTAGTACAACCGCATGCAACCCTTTGCAAGCACACCTGTTACCCTCACAATGGATATTGTAATTTCGTCATTTAACTGCCAAAATTTGAGTTTTTATCATTTCAACTGGATAAACGTGGGTCCTTCACGGACAATACACTTGGAAATAGTCGATCACCTTTCAATCCATTTCAAGAGCAAAAAAAAAAAAATTTTGTTAGAGGGTATTTATTTTGATACAAAATGTAACAACATGCGGCCCGCGAACAGTTTACTCCCAATCTTAAGTGGCCCACAAAGCCTTTTTGGTTTGCCTACCCTGCTTCAGTAGAATTTTTTAATGAAAAATTGCCTAAACGGGCATATAATGCAAAGGCTTAACTTTAAGTAAAGTTTTTAATGATAAAATTTTCGCATTATATGAGTTAATATACAGTATGCGTGTATACATATAGAATCTCTTATATACATATATGCCACTCGATAAATAAAATACAAGATTAGAGATTAAAAAATAAAAATGGCAAAAAGTAATTGAAAAGAAAATCACCACACAACTTGAACAAATTTGTGAAGCCCTCAAAGCAACAGATATAACTTTAAAATCCATCCAATCAAATCTCAGCATCGTAGAGTCCCATCAACGGCCTTGGACACATTCTGTCACAAGACCTATTTCCGAGTTGCAAACACACCAGAAAAAAAACAACAACTTTCAACATTAATGCAACATTCAAGTACTATGCTTAATATGTTACATATTCTTTACTGAGATCTGAACTGTCAACTGAAAGCAAGAAATATTGGAGAGAATTATCTGAACTGTCAAACTAATAGCTATAAAGATTGGATAGAATGTGAAGCTACACTGAAGCTGAAAGAAAAAAGTAGCACAAAAACTAAGGAATTAAAAAAAAAAAATCATGTCACTTGACAGAACTTGTCACATAACGGTTCAGCAACTGACAGAAGTTTGACAGACATCCCAGATAGGAAAACTGGAAACTTTGATTAAAGCTGATAGTTTAGTTACCTCTAGTCCATCAATCTATAATACTTAGGTTTTATATCTATGTGTTCATCTATAGGTTTTATATCTATGTGTTCATCTATAGGTTTTATATCTCTGTGTTCATCTATTTATCCATATTGCACTTGTGCCACAAGATGGTATTTCATGGATGATTTAGCCAAACAGAGGTGTTGTTAATGATGTGTCATCATGCTGATGGGGTCATGTCAACCAATAATACAATCAATAAAAAAAATCTCTATTTCGGAAAAGACAAAATAGTATCACTTTAGTTGTTCACAAGGAGACTCGATACAATAATATTTGATGAAAAAGTGAGATTTAATGTATCAAAAATTTTCAAAGAACATCTATAACTCTGTCATCAGTTCAGAGTTGTAAGACATTAGCACCACATTTTCTCTTTACCCCCACCCCCCAAACCTCTATAAGTATCTCATTAACTTTTCTATTCAATAATTCCTCTATCCTCTGTCTCACTTACTTTTCTATTCAATAATTCCTTTATTAATCTCACTTACTTTTCTATTCAATAATTCCTCTATCCTCTGTCTCACTTACTTTTCTATTCAATAATTCCTCTATCCTCTGTCTCACTTACTTTTCTATTCAATAATTCCTTTATTAATCTCACTTACTTTTCTATTCATTAATTCCTCTATCCTCTGTCTCACTTACTTTTCTATTCAATAATTCCTTTATCTCACTTACTTTTCTATTCATTAATTCCTCTATCTCACTTACTTTTTTATTCAATAATTCCTCTATCTCACTTACTTTCCTATTCAATAATTCCTCTATTCTTTATCTCACTTACTTTTCTATTCAATAATTCCTCTATCCTCAATCTCACTTACTTTTCTATTCAATAATTCCTTTATCTCACTTACTTTTCTATTCAATAATTCCTCTATCCTTTATTTCACTTACTTTTCTATTCAATACTTCCTTTATTAATCTCACTTACTTTTCTATTCAATAATTCCTTTATCTCACTTACTTTTCTATTCAATAATTCCTCTATTCTTTATCTCACTTACTTTTCTATTCAATAATTCCTCTATCCTCAATCTCACTTACTTTTCTATTCAATAATTCCTTTATCTCACTTACTTTTCTATTCAATAATTCCTCTATCCTTTATTTCACTTACTTTTCTATTCAATAATTCCTTTATTAATCTCACTTACTTTTCTATTCATTAATTCCTCTATCCTCTGTCTCACTTACTTTTCTATTCAATAATTCCTTTATCTCACTTACTTTTCTATTCATTAATTCCTCTATCTCACTTACTTTTTTATTCAATAATTCCTCTATCTCACTTACTTTCCTATTCAATAATTCCTCTATTCTTTATCTCACTTACTTTTCTATTCAATAATTCCTCTATCCTCAATCTCACTTACTTTTCTATTCAATAATTCCTCTATCCTTTATTTCACTTACTTTTCTATTCAATAACTCCTTTATCTCACTTACTTTTCTATTCAATAATTCCTCTATCCTTTATCTCACTTGCTTTTCTATTCAATAATTCCTCTATCCTGAATCTCACTTACTTTTCCATTCAATAATTCATCTATCCTTTATCTCACTTACTTTTCCATTCAATAATTCCTTTATCTCACTTACTTTTCTATTCAATAATTTCTCTATCCTTTATCTCACTGACTTCTATTCAATAATTCCTCAGTTAATATGTCACTGACTCGCTATCCCTGTTAGAATCTAATGGACTTTTCTATAAAATATTCCTCTATTAGAATCTCATTGACTATTCTATTAAATAATTCATTTATTAGTACCGTATCTCATTGACTATTTACGGGTACATAATTCCTCCATGCTTGGTGGCCGAGTGGTCTAAACTGAGCAAATCTCAAGTTTGTGGTCTGGAGTTCAATTCCAGAGCCCAGTCAAGCAAAAACACCACCAGCACCCCGGGTAGATGGGACTTGTTAACCTTGGACGGAAACTCATCTAAGAGAAGGAAACTCTGAAATCAAACCCGGAGATGGAGTCCCGAAAGGAGGATAACATTGATACAATGAAAAATTCCGACAACTCCTACGACGTCACTGGTGCCAAGCTGTATCATCCAATGATGTTCCCTTGGGTTACCCAGCAGCGTGGAGAGAGGCGATTTGCTGTTGGGAACCAGCTTATAATCCTTGAAGTATAATCCCAGGCCATGTGGATTTTGTCCTCCGAAGCCCACTCCATCGTCACATTGTGACGGACGGATGCCAGCAAAAATTCCTCCATTAGTATCTATTGACTTGTCCATTAAATATTTTCTGTATTGCTACGATCAAGAGTTTTGCAGCTTCTCTGAATAAAATTAATGAGATTTAAACAAAAATAAATTATTAAGTAATTAAGATATGTCAAGTCAACTAAAAGAAAATAGAAACTCTGGTGATATTTCCTTGTGATACTTGCAATCAAATGTTAAACCTTCAGTCTGATCTATTGCAAGAACCAGGGAACAGACCAAAAGGACAATGATTTCGTTGCTGGCCTTAGCACCATTGTAGACATGTTAACGAAGTCTTGATTACAAATTAGAGGAAAATGGGTTAAAAAAAAAAAAGTAATAAACTCACGCAGAGTTTATGAATGAGAATTGATTGCGTCATGTGCAGTGCCAATGATGAAAGAACACAGAGATCAGTGAGATTACAAGCAGGTCTTGAGACAGGACACATACTTAAAAGTGGAGTTAAAACTGTAAAGTTCTCAACTAAAAATGTTTTTACATTTTATGCCTGATCAACTTTGGAATTTTGTAAAATCTCTTTTTAAAAAATATTATAAATTGGGTAAAAATGAAAAAGGGTTTATTAGTTTGAAAGAACCTGTGATAAGCTTTAAAACTGAGAGCCAGAACTTTGATACTGTCATCATTCAGCACCCATAGTTTTTGCTTTGTTTTTTAAAACCCCAAACAGGACAGAGCAGCAATCTGAGTCATAGCAATTTGAAACGACTGATAGAACGGCTCAGGGTTAACAACTGTGGGTAGATCGGCCCAGGGGGAACAACTGTGATGACACCCACGTTGTCAACCAAAAGAAAAGTTGGTGAGTCCAGGAATGAAAATGTTACCAACCCACCCAAGATCAAATGTTCTACTGTGCTTGTAGTGCACATCAAAGTGCAGCAGTGGTTGACACAGTGCCATAGTACTAGGCGTGGGCTAGCGTCACACCATGTCATCAATGATGACAGTGCATAGCTTAAGTCAGCTCTTCTTCATACCGGCCACCCAGGCTAGTCAAAAGAATCACTCAGGTTTAATGCAGTCAGACATAACACACATCACAAAACATGTAGTAGCCAATACTTTCTAAATTCTAAAGGTTAACTAAAATGATGTTCAACATATTTTAAAAGCTTTTCAATGCAGCATCCTTGGTCATCAATACCGGGTTACTAAAAGAAAATCTTTTTTCCACAATCTTCAAATTAATTGCATAATCTAATACTGTTACTGTTACAAGGTAACAAAATCTATTTCTATTTTACTTTAATCTATCTAGTTGACAAGCATACGCACATCACTACAGCAACAGTTCAAGGCACCAAATAGGATTCAATGGATCATAACTAAAGTCAATAAATAAATGCAAGCCATTCAGTTGAAAATAAAATATTTGCATCTGCCAAAGAAAAGACTAAAATATTGCAAAGCAATTTTATCAAAGCGTTTTAAAAATGATTAAACAGACGACAACCCAAAACAGTTGAAATAAAGAGTAAGCAAGAGGTGGTTCCACTAAATCTTTATGCAATTGTGGATTGGGAAGAGTGTAACAGTTATTGCATTTCATCCTCAACAGAAAGATGACCCCCAATAAATGATGCTATACCCGTTACTCCTAAAATCATCTGATGAATATACACAGATTCTAAACAGACGTGTTGCCAAACTTAAGCTTGATCAAAAGAAAATGTCTCAAGAAAAACAAAAGGGACCCCTTTGGTCCAAATTTGATAATTATATGATACAATTAAAAATCTATTAATATGTGCGCTTTTGTCGATGATCAACTGTAGAGTCAAGATGATCTCATTTGTTGCAGCGAGCTTTGAGTTTGTCAATGATATTGCACAGTTTGACAACTGGTCCAAGCTTGAGTCCCATGTACTTCAACATCATTTCACTCTTTAACAGCAGGAACGCTTTTCCATCAATTTCCTGAAACATACACGTGCCTTGCATTAGTCTAATTTAAAGGAGAGACAAAGCTTGCTTGACATAATTGGATATTTATAGATCTTGGTTGTTTGACATAATTAGATATGCATAGAACTTGGTTGTTTGACATAATTAGATATTTATAGAACATGGTTGCTTGACATAATTAGATATTTATAGCTCTTGGTTGTTTGACATAATTAGATATTTATAGAACTTGGTTGTTTGACATAATTAGATATTTATAAATTAGAAGTTGATGTCAGAGCAACAAAAAAATTTTATACACCAGGGGTAGGCAATCTTCTTTTTGACGGCGGCTCGTATGAAGTTCTCGTCAGGCTCTGGGGGCCAGATTGATTGCCTTTTATATGTATAATTGAAATATCCCACATATAGAATAATAATAATAATAATAATAAGAGGTCTTATATACCGCGGTACCCCAGCCTAGGGCTGGGCTCACCGCACTGTACATAAAATTTTTTATCAAAAGAGACATAATCATGAAAATAAAATAAAATACCTTTATGAAATAAAGAACAGCAATGCATATTCACCCACCCCACCACATAACTTTTACAAGGCAAACCATGGACGGCAACCAGCAAGATCGTTTATCCGTCAGAGGAGGGGAATCAGTCAGGGTAGCATAATTTAAAAAGATATGTGTTGAGTGCAGTTTTGAAGGCCTAGGTGGTTGGTATATTGCGTATGTGTAGTGGCGAAGAATTCCATTGTTTGGGGGCGCAGAAAGAGAAAGATCGTTCACCAAATGTTTTAGTGTGTGTCTTGGGAACGGACAGAATATGCGTGTCTGCAGAGGAGCAAAGCTGTCGAAGGGGTGAATAGACAGAAAGAAGTTCTGTTAGATAGGAAGGGCAGGAATCCAAGAAAAAGTTGTGACAGAGAACAGACAACTTGTAGTCGATGCGTGCCTGTATAGGTAGCCAATGAAGGGAATGGAGTAGTGGAGTGACGTGATCACGTTTTTTTGCCTTTAAAACTAGCTTAGCAGCTGAATTTTGAACTTTCTGCAGTTTTTCTATGCAGTGTTTTGGTGAACCTGACAGAAGAGAGTTGCAATAGTCAAGACGAGAGAGAACAAGAGCACAGACTAAGAGTTTTTGTAGCGCTAACTGTGAGGAGCTGATCTGACGGATAGTGGTGTATGCTGAATGACAAATGTGAGATATGTGTTTATCGAGAGACATGTTGTTAGAAAGAATATAACCAAGATTCCTAGCAGAGTGTGTAAACCATACGTCCAACAAAGTTTTCCATCTATTTCTGACCAATTGAAAAACATACATGTTTCCTAAAATGTTCGACATAAGAAGTGAGGCCAATGTCAGTCTCTTTAATGTGAGCCATGACTTCCTCAACACTCCACTCAGAAGGATCTGTCAGTCGTGTTGATGCTGCTAGAGCTGGGGGTTGGACGGTAGTTTCACCAGTAGTTGAACTGGCTGAAAACACACAACAATTTGTCATTTTAGAAACAAAAAAAATAAAGATATGCAATAAACAGTGGGGAAAAAACAATCCCTCTCCAGTGAGAACTCATTCTCAGATTTCCTTCCTAGTTCACTCCAATATCTGACCTCAAACATTGATCATGCTTTGGATCCACCCTTTAAACTCTTCATCCAGATCAATTCTTGATCTTGTCTCTTTTAACCCAATTAGAAGCTGCTAGCATGGTTCCAACTCTTTTTTTTTTTTTTATTAAAACAAAATTCCCTTCTTTTTCCCAACTTTTCTCAACTGAAAACAAACAAAATTCCTGACTTTTGCAATGCAGTGTTTTTGCTGATAATATAAAAAAAACCATGAAATTGTCAAAAAATAAGCAACATTGAAATAAAACACAAATGAAAAAATAAATTAATCTTTAAACTCTTCATCCAGATCAATTCTTGATCTTGTCTCTTTTAACCCAATTAGAAGCTGCTAGTATGGTTCCAACTCTTTTTTTTTTTTTTTATTAAAACAAAATTCCCTTCTTTTTCCCAACTTTTCTCAACTGAAAACAAACAAAATTCCTGACTTTTGCAATGCAGTGTTTTTGCTGATAATATAAAAACAACCATGAAATTGTCAAAAAATAAGCAACATTGAAATACAACACAAATGAAACAATAAATTAAGCAATAAGGTGTATACATGTAAATATTTATTAAATCTCCTAGCAATTGCAAGTGTTCAATTTACTTAGACTTGAAAAATTGTTGATGTTGAAGTGCAAGGGAAACTACTGCAATTTGTTTTTCAGGGCATTTTAGAACATATGTATTGCTACCACAAGTTGAAAGCATCTTTTATTATATGGAGTTCATGTTGTCTTCTTGTGATGAACATATGTATGGCCACCACAAGTCGAAAGCATTTTTTATTATATGGAGGTCATGTTTTCTTTTTGTGCTGAAAATGGAGAGTTTGAGTTAACACACTTTAGTGCCTATAAAATCTCTCCACTCAGGGTTTCATGTTTTGACACATAAATCGGGAGCTTGACTGAGAAGTTGCAGAAGTGGACACCTAATATAGGTGATAAAGCTGAAGGTGAACTAGACAGATGAAGTCTCATCAGATTATTGACAATTTTAAACATTTCCCCTAGAATACTTGATATCAATATTTCTCGCATAGTGTAGCAGTGATGACTTGTTTAATCATTATCATGATTGCTGTCTGACCATCAGTCTTTAAAGGAACTGTTGGGCATTATTTTATTGGGCCTAGATCCTGAACAGAGATACAAAATAAAATATGTTTTCATATAAGGTTTATAATTTGTAGTAATGCAAACATCATATAGACTATATTATAATCATGCTAAACTACCGGTACGGTAATACACAATCAGAAGAGATACTAAGATAGGCGTATCACATAGTCTCAGGATCAAGGAAAAAAAACTAAACAACCCTTGCGTACACGCCACTGTGTTGATGCAAATATAATTATAATAATACTGTCAAGTAAAAAGTATACCCAGAGCACAGGAGTGCCTAACTATAAATAAAGACTAACGATATACAATTATGTCAGGCTCACTGAATGGGTGTATCAAATCAACTAGTTGTAATAACTTTTAAATGAAGTTCCGAAGTCAGCCGTAAAGTAAACTTAAACTAGTAAACTACACTACGAAAAATACTATCACAAAATCACTATTTAAATTTAGAAGGCCTAACTCTAATAAAAAAAAACCACTGCAGTGTTTTTGTTGTAGATATGAAGGCCTGCATTTAAAAATCTAATTCCTCCACTTTGGTCATGGGGAAGAACTACCACTATTATTATTATTATTAATATTAAAATTATTAAAAAGCTAAAAGCTTCTATTATTTATTTATTTATTTATTTAGGCATTTTTATATAGCGCTTATCATAAAGCTCTAAGCGCTTTACAGTTATTAAAACATGTAAACTAAGTAAATACAAATGAGACACTAGGATAGTAACTACTATTATTGAATTGCTAATTCGAATTAGCCATAGCGGTGATATTTTTAATTTACGCCTAGATACTGTAAAACCGCTAAAGATCAACTCCTTTAACTTTTTAAGACTAAGACTTACTAAGAAATAACGAAGTACACTAAGCTTATACATTCTAGACCACGCGAGTGGTTTTCTATTTATAATGGCTACCTCACAATTAAAACTAGATTCAAATAGTGATTATTTATATTTTGCACTTTACTTACCCAAACATCTCTTGATTGACAAACTGAACAGAAAATAAATATTACTGGTCTATCAAAGTAGTACGGTGTGAATAAAAGTTTCGATCACAACGCATGCGCAGTTAAGGGGAAACCACTGGCATTTTGGCAAAGTCCATTTTAAAGGCTAAAAATAGACCAGATCTGCGATCAACGCCGATTTTCATGAAATCCAAACTTATTATTATTTTTTTACGATTTAAAAATTCCAGACTAGCCAGAAAATGTCCTTACTAGAAGTCTCATGTTCCAGGTTTTCACGACCAGGAAACTTATTCAATGAATTCCCGACCATTTCCTGTTTTCCCGACTGCGTGGGAACCCTGTTCTAGTTAATTTTAAAAATAATATTTTTAAGGTGCACAATACACAGAAAATGCCTCAAGAATGCAGTCCCTTTACATTGGAATTATTCCTTATTTTCTTACCAGCTTCAAAGTTGGAGTGATGTTTGATCATGTTACTTTTAGACACTTTGCTCCCTCCTCTGGAACTTTCTGAAGATTCTGTAGACCAGCGTCTTCTCACAGACTTAGGAGGATGGTAGCTGTCTTCCTCTGAGTCAGCCAGCCAAGAGCCTACACATAATAGCCAAAAATAGGGTCACATTAAAATATCTTTCATTGCCACGAGCCAACACATAATAGCCAAAAATAGGGTCACATTAAAATGTCTTTCATAGCCACGAGCCAACACATAATAGCCAAAAATAGGGTCAAATTAAAATATCTTTCAGAGCCACGAGCCAAAGCATAATAGCCAAAAATAAGTTCACATTAAAATATCTTTCATAGATTTGTTAAAAAACTTTAAATGGAAAAGGTTATGCTCATTTCATTTCAGAGATGAATTACTTATTCCAAAGCTAGAACCTATATTTCCTTCTTTCCATTTAATCTAAAATAAAATAAATACAACAATGGGCAGCTAATAACAAATGCAAGACTTTAAACTGAAACTGTGAAAGTAGTGAGACCAAAGGGAGGCCAATCAATATTTAAAACCTTTACAAATCAGTGTTCCATCTCATAAAGACTTTTATCACTAGGCCACTGTGAGTAACGGCTGTATCATTAGGCTGGTGTAGGTTTACATCTGTAGCACTAGTCCAATGTGGGTTTACACCTGTAGCACTAGTCCAATGTGGGTTTACACCTGTATCACTAGTCCAATGTGGGTTTACACCTGTATCACTAGTCCAGTGTAGGTTTACTCATGTATCACTAGTCCAATGTGGGTTTACACCTGTATCACTAGTCCAATGTGGGTTTATGCCTGTATTACTAGTCCAATGTGGGATTACACCTGTATTACTAGTCCAATGTGGGTTTATGCCTGTATCACTAGTCCAATGTGGGTTTATGCCTGTATCACTAGTCCAATGTGGGTTTACACCTGTATGACTAGTCCAATGTGGGATTACACCTGTATTACTAGTCCAATGTGGGTTTACACCTGTATGACTAGTCCAATGTGGGATTACACCTGTATCACTAGTCCAGTGTGGGTTTACACCTGTATCACTAGTCCAATGTGGGTTTACACCTGTATCACTAGTCCAGTGTGGGTTTACACCTGTATCACTAGTCCAGTGTGGGTTTACACCTGTATCACTAGTCCAGTGTGGGTTTACACCTGTATCACTAGTCCAGTGTGGGTGTTATAGAGAGCCTGTTTACATAATATTTCTCGTGCGTGCCCTCTGATTGACCCCGCATGAGACGCTGTGTTCACAAAGGGGTGTGGCTTAGGCCTTTGAAGTATTCTTGTTTACACCGCCAACCACTAAAAATAATTAATCTGTTCCAAATAGTATTTTGTAGAATAAATGGGATTTTTCTAGAAATGCTGTGTAGCTGCTCGAAGGCAGGGCTTAGGCGTCGGTAGACCCACCTATATAAGGGATTGACAGGCACGGACGAGGAGGCAGATTTTCAGATAAATTTTCTTAACATTACGAGGCGTGTTTTATTCTTTGTGTATTTGTATGCTCATATGTGTTTATTTCGCATTATTTATTGGCACATTATTCTAACTGTGTTAACTGTGTACCGGTATAAGATCTACCATACTGTAAGTTGAAGATTTGTAATTATATTTTTCTTTACTTTTGTAATTATCTTAAGTCATAATAAATCTTAATTAATTGTAACTAGAAACTGTTTTGGGTCGTATCTTTAATATTGTTGACTCTATGGTATCGACCTTTGTTAGGCACTGTTTACAACGAGCCAAATAAAAATTCAAATAGGAGATTAATTTCTCCCAATACAAGTCAGTGCGTAACAGTGGGTTTACACCTGTATCACTAGTCCAGTGTGGGTTTACACCTGTATCATATAATTTAGTAAGTGTTAAGAAAGTTAAACCCTTAATCTTGCCTTGTCGTTTCCCGGTCGTCCTTGACCTGCTGTTGCTGCATCTGTTACACTGTCGCACAAGTGAATTTGTTGTCAGGAAATTTTCACAACAGCCGAGACTTTCCCTGAATCCTTCCAAGAACTGGATGAACTCCGACGCCTTGTCATACGACACAATTCTTTTTGTCACCGTTTTGCTGTTGTCTGTAGCTAAGAGGAGGACATGTAAGAAGTTCGAATACAATATTATTCTTCATTCAAACTTAAAATTATTGAATTACTTCGACAAAGAACTTTTATTTAATATGTAGAGTGAGAATTATGAGAGATGTTTTTGATGCCATTGTATTGCGTTTAGTGAGTCTTGCAAGACAAAAAGACAGGAAGGATGTTAGTTTTGTTGACAAAAAAATGTTAATTTATCTTCATTAATTCCCGATTGGACGGCATTGTCTGGAGAAAAGCTTTGAATATTTTCTCTCCTGAACTTGAGATTGGGTCATCTCTAAGACAATACCATTCACCTTCAGCTTTTGCCATGCTCTAGTTTAGACTAGTGATCCAATGACCATCATACTTATCAAATATTTAACCTAGGTATATTGATCATTTATATTAGTGACCCAATCACAACCATACTAATCAAAGATTTAACCCAGGCACAGCTATTTATATTAGTGCCCCAATCACTAACTCATTAATCAAAGATTTAACCTAAGCTTAGTGATCATTGAACCCTTTATTCAATTTGTTAATATTTTGTCAGTGAATCCTCTCTCAATCTAAAGACAATCAGCAACCTTCAACATAGGGAAATAATACTTCAACATGAGGTGGATGAACTAATTCAACTTAGAGGAGGGTGAACTAATTCAACTTTGAGGAGGATGAACTAATTCAACTTTGAGGAGGATGAACTAATTCAATGAACTAATTCAAAATGAGGATGAACTAATTAAACTTTGATGAGGATGAACAATTCAACATGAGGAGGATGAACAATTCAACATGAGGAGGATGAACTAATTCAACATGAGGATGAACTAATTCAACATGAGGATTAACTAATTCAACATAAGGAAACTTAAACATGAGGATTGAGCAATACTTAAGAGAAATACACAAATATACTCCCATGATAACCGGCATCTACCTGTAACAGTGATTTTGCCTGTGCCCTGTGCTGCCATCTTGAGGAGATCAAAAACTTGTATCTGCTGCACTGCACATTCAATGCAGGCATCCACCAGGTCTCTCAGTACCCTGCTAATGAACCCTGGACCAAACTGGCTGGGCATGTGTTCGTTTATTCTCCGAGGTGACAGAAGACTGCCACAGTTGCAGTGGGCATTTACATAAACACATACTGGACAAGAATAAAGTATGTCTCAATAGAGTAAACATAATAACAACTGTTGCTCTAGCTAATCTGTTAACAATTTTTAATTACATAAAAAGTAACCAAAGAAGAACTCTAGCAACCTGCTCTTTATTTTAAGAACTCTAGTAATCTACTCCTTATTTTAAGAACTCTAGCAACCTACTTTTAATTTTAAGACTTAAAACAAATGATCATTTTTTTTTCCACAACAGTCAATTTGATTAGTTTTATGTTTAAACATTTTAAAAAATTAAGTCAATCAAAAAATTTCAAATTACCACCTAAATGAATACGTATACAAGCTGTAACTCACGATAGGCCATCATATTAATCAAGGATAATCAGATTTATCCTTGAGAATCCAATTTCAGTTCATTTCAAACCAAGCCTTAAAATAGATAACATTTAACGCCTCTCCATAAAAGATGCTTTTATAGCAAACCTTTATCCGAGTCAGCGCCGCCAGTTGTGTCAGGTTCCGAGCTGGTCACGGTGCTCTCATGTGGAGACATTCGGCTGAGATCACCCGAGCTGGGAGTCAGAGGGCTGGCTTGTGAGTTTGGTGGACTGACTGATGGGCTTCCACTGTATCCACTTCCTACATTGACACTGAGCTCATTGTCTCGAGACATTTTGAGGGTCTTTGCTGTATGACACAAGAGTTTTAAGAAAAAGAATTCACTAAATTAGTTAATTTAATATGATTTGTATCAGACTTAATGCAGTGAAGCCCATGACTTAATGTACTGAAACACACGACTTAATGTAGTGAAACACATGACTTAATGTAGTAAAGCACATGACTTAATGGAGAGAACCACATGACCTTAATTGTGGTCAAGCACATGACTTAATGTAGTGAAGCACCAAAGCACATAACTATACCACATAATTCAGTATTTAACTAAGTTACACAACTCATGTTATGGTGTATCGAAAATAAATCAAAATTGCTTCATAGAATCTTATGCATAGCTTGTAACGTTAATGAAGTGATTTAAATCAGTTTGACCAGATAAACAGAAAGCCTGACAAACCTTTAACACCCGGACTTTGGAGTGGATGACCACTGCTCTCACACCACCCTACAGGGAATATGTCTCTTGAATCATAACGACACCAGTAATCAAAAGCACCTCGCCAACCATCAAAAGTGACATGTATCTGGTCATCATTGACGGCACCAATAGTTGCAGGACAAATGAGGGCGGGATTTTTGCGATCTACTGCCTCCAGCTTCTGCCCAACTTGAAAATTGTTACGCAATGGAGTAGGTGGCTCCTGTGTATTTACAGACAGTTTTATTTATTTTAAAAAAAAATACCATTCATGCCTTCTACCAAAAAAACATGCTCTTGAAATATTTAATACAATATTACAAAATATTAACTGAACTGATTTTTTAAAAATTATAAAATTTTAGTTTTTCTAGAAGTAGACATATAAAAGCTAGAATCTGTGTTTAAATGAAACCCACTTTCTTAAAGCAATGTTCTGGAGCAAGCTGTGCACCATTTAAAGTTCTTTGAAGAAAACCTGGCCAGCTGGATGAGTTCATACGAAAACCTGAAATCAATAATTATTTTTATAACAGTAAAAATGAAACTTTATTTACATTATCCTCAATGGATTCTGTGAAAAATTAATTCAACTTTACAAATGTTTTGCTCAATTGATTCAGTGATAAGAATTGTATACCTAAAGGTGGTTGTAGAAGTCCTTTGTGCTGCTCACAATAGCCAACTGGATGCAAATCTCCAGAATCAACCAAGCGCCAAAAGTCATTTTTGTCATCACTGCCATCCAATCGCAGACGGAGTCGTGGTCCTTGCATATCTATGACCGTGGCTATGCAGCTGGATGTATTATTTCGTGGATCATTAGCCTCTAATTTCATTGATTTGCTAAATTCATTGGAGGGAGGTGTGGAAGCCTGAATAAGATTATACGTTTTTTAATGGAGAGACAAAAATGGGACTTCTTGGTTAAATTTTATAAAACCAAATTGCATTATTTACAGCTTTCACACTCTTCAGACTTAAACTAATGAGTAATGGAATATTGAGTATCTCCATGCTGATCAAATGGGTTTACCCACAATCAGGTTCGAATATGTTTGTCATCATTAGAGAATGAAAAAATGTATACTCAATGATGTAAAAATCCTTTAAGGAAATTAAAATAACATATTTCAAACCTGTTTAAAACATGTGGTCGGGGCTGCTTTAGCCTCATTATCTTTCAGATACTGATCCCAAGAGAATCCTAGAAGATAAATGAAAATAGTTTGATCAGCCATCTCTTGTTATGTTCAAACGACAACATAAATGATTTAGAAAAGGAAATGAGATAAGTTTACTGTGAACTTTATTTATGGACGTGAATGTTTGGTATGGAAAATATGTTTTGTGTAAAGAATATATGGGGTAGCTGTAAATATGTACATATTGTGTGATTTATTTGGGTAAGGGAAATAATGTGCGAGTTGGTGTTATGGAACGATAGCCGTGCTGAAGGGTTGGATGTCATGAGCAGTTTATATATTCAATAAAGAGACGTTTCTTATATGAATCAATGGGTTTGTTTAAAATTATTGTAACCCTCGACAAAAAAGTAACCCTCAACAAAAAAGATATCGAATTTGGCAGTTCCCGGTTCATAACAAAGTCTTGCTGTTCAATTAGTATTTCTTATGATTATAAACATGCTAAATTTTTAATTTGAGGAATTCATGAATCTTGATGAAAGGTTTTGTTTAAATATTTGAAAAAAGAAAGATTTTCAGTGTCAGAGCTGAGTTTTGTATTGAGGATGGAATCAAAGTGGCTGGTTTAATTTCTAAAGTGAGAGAATCCAAAAAACACTTAATGATACAAAATGAATATGCTTGATCTGGAGGAAAAAAATTGTTGATATTTAGGACTTATTAAAAATATATGCATAAAAGTAGGGGTACCCATGGGGAGGGGGGGGGGAGGCAAAGACACATACAGTTTTGAAGAAGCATAAAACACAAACAACTTGAGGAGGGGAAGAGGGTTGAAATTCCAGAGTGCTCTACATTACAAACAAAATTGCTCTGTAATTTACTCAACTTTTAATTTAATATGACCTGCTTTTAAATGCTTTCTAATATCAAGAAATGTTTCATTACAGTCTTTGGTGCACCACCCCCTCCCAAAAAGCTGGATTTTAAAAATATTATACTTTGTATTTAACCTAAACTATTAGAAACCAAATCACCCTTCTCCAGTTATATTGAACTTACCTTGTTTTTCTTGAAGATAAGACCAACCCTTGGCAGATGATGTGGACATTATTTCAGTTGGTATAAGACATTAGAAGACAAAATAATGCTAAAATTCCTTAATTTGATTTGGAAGAATAAAAAAAAAATCATTAATAGACAGTTGTTGCAATGATCATAAAGAACAGCAAAATAATATTTTATTTGATCAAATGGAAGCAATTAAAAATTGCTTAACATTGGTTATTTTGATATGACATTTAACTTTTATTGCAAGTAAGCTACATTTATGCATGGTTCACTAACAAAATGCTGTCAAATAATAAGTTAATTATTTTTCTTGCTCTTTACACTCAAGTCAGAATAGTTAGAAGATATAAAATAAGATTTCTGGTGAGAGATAATGGGTGGAATAAAAGAGTCATTCAAAATAATAAAAAATTAACATTTTTTTTATGTTAAGAATAATGATATAGACTAACTCACTGCGCAAATATTTTATATTTTAAAAATTGTCAATTATTAATGAAATTTCCATTTTTTTTTTAAGGAAAACAAATTAGTTTATTAGTGAAAATATGGGTTGGAAAAAAACAACACAAGTTCAAAATTAGTCAAATTACCAAAAAAAACCTCCTAAATTTACCCTATAATGACATCGAAACTTAAACTAATATATAGATATATATATTACCTCTTAACCTACCTGAATATTACCCAAAAATTTAAATAAATAAATTGTCTATTAAAATGGAAGTATCGACAGGTCGACACTGGTTGACTCACATTTCCAGTCATTCACATTGTTCAACAAATAAAAATACAAAACTTTTACTTTTAACGACTTTTTTTCTGGTGTTCATCTTGGGTTTTCAGGAAGGATAAGGTTCTTATTTTATTTCTTTTGAACTTTGTAAGTTGAATTTTCAAAAAAACCTTCGGTGAAGGGAAAATTTTATTTTAATTTATTTCATACCAACTGTATCTGTATCTATCGACTATCATCACTTTATGTTTTTGACGTAAATAATGCTCATTGAAGAATGGGAAAGTTATCATTCTGATCGTTCAGGTCCAACTATTGGTTCAGTCATCCTAAGTCTAGTATTGGGTTTCTCCAAGTGCAGTGACCTCACTGCACGTGGGGTGAGACAACTCTTTGCAAAACCCATGCCAATAACTGCACATTTACTGTTACCTAAAATGCAAATTAATTTTAAGTAGTTTTAAATTTAAACCAAGTCCAGTCCTGTAAGCCTGCCTAAGGTTTCATTTTACGAAATAGAAAAAAGAATCACTATAACCACAATCATAGCATAAGATGACTCTGAATGTCAAATGTAAATTTTAAATGATCGATTGTCATGATTGATCGCAAGTCACAACTAAAACAAACAAATATTGACATTATTATTGAATTTTTTTATTGAGTCATCAGATCAAAGATTTCTAAGTAGAATGAAAACAGTAATTTTAATAGCCCTAATTTTTTATTAAAATATATTTTAAAATATTTATACCTTTTTCTGATGTTTAAAAAATATCTCACCAGGTCATTAAGTCATAATATCAAAGTAATATTTATTATGCTGTATATGTTTGTTTACAGCCAGTTACAAGACTGACGCCATTTTAGCGGACATCTCGCATGTTTCTCGCCAATGGCAATTCTCGTGATCCATACGTACTTTCCTCGTTGTAAATTTCTAAGTATTTGTTACTAAGACGTTAAAAAAATAATTAAATCCATTTTGAAACAAAATACAAAATGTTTCGTTTACACCAACTTAATATTTTAAAATGTAACATTACAAAATGACATCATTGTAAAAACTAACCTAAAACACTGATTTTCTGCTAATCAGGCTTAGAAATAGACCTAACTAAGAAATATTTTTTCCACAAGCTAGGAGCCGTTAGGATAGCCGCATCGTTTCTCAAACCGTTGCACATATGCTAGAATCTAGAATGGATGCAGCAGCAACGTAATCTATCAGAATCAGACAAGCAGAATTAATTGGTTCAAAATTTTGTGTAAATTTGACAAGGAAAGGAGGTTGAAAAATAGGGTGAATGGTGTGATGAAGAACCAGAGACGTAGCTTCGGGGCCGTCCATAAAGTATGTCACACTATTTTTTGGGGGAAAAAATAATTACCTTTACACCCCCCCCCCCCGGTCACACTCTGTTACAAATCTCAGACTAGGGTGAAAGGTGTGATGAAGAACCAGAGACGTAGCTTCGGGGACGTCCATAAAGTATGTCCCACTATTTTTTGGGGGAAAAAATAATTACCTTTACCCACCCCCCCCCCGGTCACACTCTGTTACAAATCTCAGACCACACCCTGAACATCATTTCAAGTTCGTTTTTTTTTAGGTGAGGGAGGCAAAAATCAAAACTTGGTCGGCTTAATGAGTTGTTTATTACTGGAGGTGCCACACTGCATAGTTATGTTATATAGTTATTTAAATAAAACCTGCAACTTCCCCCCTGCCCTACCCAAATGACGTAAAAAGGTGGGGGGGGGGCAGATTGAACATGTCTGATAAGCGTAATTTCATACAACTGTAAATGACAAACATTTTATTAATTCAATTATATAACCTTTTGTTACGAGATGTTCTCACTTTTTTTTTCTGGGCCACCCTGTAGATAGTTTTAAAGGTAATGAAATAATTCATTTAAGCTCTTTCAAGAAAAAAAAAAATTAGGGCAAAAACAATATATCAAAACCCAATCAATCTAGGCCCACTTTCATGAAAATTAATCTTTAAACGAATAGAGCCATCATTTAAAAAAAAAAAATCATTTGAACTAACCCGGGCGGGATGCACAGCCAACGATAAATAACTTTTGCCCAAGTCTAAGTAAATAGTGGAACAAGATAATTATGTTTAGGCTTGAAAAGAAAAGACAATTAAATTGTCAAGAATACTTTACCGCAAAGCAAATTTTTGGACCTTAATAATTATGGACTTGAGCGGCATAAATACGTCTTTCCGTTAGCTTTGACCCTGGAAAGACAAACAAACTGAATAGTCTGAGTAGATATAGAGAAATAAGCCTGCTGATGTTTTAGGATTTGATCTAATACAGGAAAATGCCCCACAATAAACTATGGGATCCTTGGAAAATGTTTGACGTTAAACCAGAGGAATTGAGAGCTATTAAAGAGAGAGCGAAAATGAGACAGGCTCTAAAAGCGGAATGGAATAAAAAGTTAACAAACCCGTGGAAAGGAACACACAGCGGAGGATACTTGGTAAGTTGGATTTTTACCAATTTTACTAAATTTTAGTCTACTTACCTACTTACTATTAGCATTTAAAAAATTCTTTGTTCTTACTACATCGTGTAGCTGTTTAAATTTTTTTAAGGCTGCGACTATTAGTAATAAACTACCATTTAGTTTAAAATTAATATAATTAAAGGGACTGGGGTCCGAATTGAATAGTGAATAGTGGCTATGCCATGGTCCATTTTGACTAAAAGCTATTCGGATGTTATTTGTGGTAGTTTATTTTAGTTAAACCGAAGAATTAAGTTAACAAACATATAGTCCATTCAATTATCTTTCATTTGATACCAAAAGTTTATCATACAAACCCAATAATAATATTTTAAACATTTTTTAATCAGCAACCTTTCACTTCTGGTAGCGGGGTCTGAATAGCCACTTCGATCTATTAATCAATTTGTAGCAAACTACCAATTGCCAATGGCTTCTAGAAAGGTATTGGCATTGGTACTTGACTACCAGTAGCTTCTAGGCGACTATTGGTAGTTTACTATAAAAAAACTACCAATTGTTGATAGTATTGTGATGATGTAGTGCAGTATTGACTAATTCTAATCATTGGTAGTCAGTATTTTTTAATTTTTTTTAATTACATCACTGAAATCACTCTTATGTTGCCGAAAAAAGTGTATGAGTATGCAAACATTTATTTTTTGTGTCTTGTCTCATAAATTCACTCCAATCGGATTTTCAAGACATAATACACTTACTTCTTCTTTATTTGTAAGCCTATTTTATGTATTGCGGCTTATGTTTTCATCAGATTCTGTGCAGTTTAAAACATTAATTCTGCATAGCATTAAAAAAATAAATACTGATTCCAATTAGTAGGGGTGTGCCGGAGTCCGGTCCGGAATCCGGTTCCGCCGGATTTTGCACTATCCGGTGAAATCCGGTTCCGCCGGATTTACATGTAACCGGAACAACCGGATTCCGGAATCCGGAATATACCGGATTTCGGAATTTGCCAGATTTTGTGACTTACCGGATCATAATCTGAAATAAAAGTAATTCTCTTTCCCGAATTTCACACGATCACGATACATTAATCGATTGTTTCGAGCGTTGAGCTTGTTTAATGTTTAATATTCCGTACATACCAGAGGCTAGAGTCAGCACCGCTAATAGTGGCCAATAGTGTAGGGACTTTGATAAGAAAATTTAAACTTTTTGTAAAAATAAACCAATGGCATAGTTGAAAAGATGTAATTTTTTAAAGAATTATAACACCAAAATCATATTTTTAGCTGTTGTAGTTTTAAAGTTATGAATTTTTAAAGTACGACTTGGTTTGTCATTTTTTAACATGGACTGCATCTCCACATTCTGTGATCTCATTCCACCAATCCCGTCATGCGCAATGACTATATAGTTTATATAAGGCAACGCATTCCCTGCCTTATCACTAAAATACTGTTTAGACTTAGTTTAAACTTTCAACTTTGGCACATGAATAATTAATTAAAGCTTTCCCTGACCAATGGTTTAATAGTTTTTGCACACGGCAAACTCTTATGAATGAAACTCTGAGGTAGTACTACGATACAGTTATGCAAGTGGCTGTGAATGGTTGCCAATGACAACGTGTTGCACACGGTAAATTCTGATCATTTATAATATGGATTCTACCGGGTTGTTAAAGCTCAAATTAAAACATTCCAGTTTAAATGTCTTTAAATGCATTCTGAAACACAAGTTATCAATTATTTTGATGTAAATAGTGATAATAAATTAATATTTCCTAAGTATCGTCAACTTCCGCCATTAAAAAGGGGGGCGTGGCCAACCCCATGGCGAAATTAGGTTGAGCGAGCTGCATGACCTGCTGCGAACGCGTAGAAACATGGCGTCTCTCGTAAGACACTTATCCAAATGGAACGGAACTCAAATATATATCGAAAGTACTAATTTAATAATAAATAGACACACACATCGGAAAATTAAAAACTCGGATTTTTTGGCGCCGATTGCGAATTCCCATACACAAAAAGTAGTAGTCCACCTTGACTTACCGAAGTATCTACCAATAGTACCAAAATCCGGAATCCGGGAGAAACCGAAATCCGGATTATTCCGGAATCCGAATCCGAATCTGGATCCGGCGGATTTCGCATAAGAAAATCCGGATCCGGTTGGAAAAAACGGATCCGGCACACCCCTACCAATTAGTTAAATTAATTTGTGTTATAGATGCACAATATACCCAATGAAATTGTTTAATTGTAATTGTAACATTAAAATACCGGTATTGATGCATTTAAAAGTTAATGAGAACTCAATTTTGTAAATAATAACAGTAGACCTATCTCCCAACAGAAAATTTATAATGGTGTAGGGTGTGTGTCACGTGACCATGTTCCTAAACAAAGATTGGCCTGAGCTTATGTTATGCCTAATCACATTATTATACAGTTTCATTAAACTAAAGTAAAAAGATTTATTTTGAATGCTGAAAAACTATTGTTATGGTAATTACAGACATATTTGGGCCTATTTTTTAATTTATTATAATTTTAATCATAATAATTATAAATTAGCATGCACAAAATTTTTCACAACTGGATTTTACTTTACAGCACATATTACTTTGGCCTTGGCAATAAAGAGAAGCTGGGTAACATTTTTTCAGACTATGATACCCATGTCCCCAGTATCATACTTCTATCTATATTAATTCTATATTATAAATTATATTTATATAGCAATAAAACCAAATCTGAGCATGAGGAAGGCTGCAGGAGACAGTGTTAAAACAGTAATGTAGATTTTATAAGTTGTGCCGAGGTATTTTCACTAGTACGAAATAGTAATAAATGAACAGAGCAATACTTCCCCAGCGTCATTGAAAGTGAGTTTTAAAAGGTTCAGATTTTGGTTTGATTTATTGGCTGCACTACCAATAGCGCTCTAGAAGCTCTAGGTAGTTTACTACAAATAGCTCCCTAGAAGGCTTGATGCTATTGGTAATAAACTACCAATAGATACTTTCTTTTTTTTAATGTTGGCTAACTTAACTGCTAACACTTTTCATAAGTACTTTTTTTTTGGTTAAAAAAAAAATGAAAAATTATAAAAAAATAGTATGGTAAAATAGATCAAACTTTAAATTTATAAAATGAAACCAAAATCAACTTTCTATCTTTAGTAGTTTCTGAGCTAAGAATTTTCAAAGTACTACTTCATTTGTCCTTTTTAAACATGGATTGCATCTCCACATTCTGTGACCCAATTTTCTACCATATCCTCCAGACCCACCCTTCTCATTGCTCCACTATGTCATAATCCCTTTGCTCCACTGTCTTTTCATGTCCACCTTCTCCGCCTGAACTTGTACCCAATTTGCCAACGCCTCTACTCTCCTCCACCATCTCCCATTTGTTTGGGTACGGTAACCGTCTAATATACGTTTTATTATTTTAAAATTTCATCAGTTTGTTTTCTTTCTTTCAGTTTGACCCAGCTGTTCAAAGGTTTATGGCAATGAAAGCTACCCAAGCTGAACGTTTTAAAGGAACACTGAAATCGGCAGCAATTGCATTTTCCATGTTGGTTTTGCCGGTTTGGTTTCTTACACATCAAGCTATTAAAAAAAGGGTGAGTCATATTACAAAAAATAAAAATAACTACATTGTAATATATTACAAAATTACATTTAAAAGAGTTTAAATTAAATCTAAAAAGTGTCTAGTTAGATTTTATGTATGGTTTTGACTTGTCTGAAAATGCACACTTTCTCTGCTCCCTTTTGTTGATACTCTTAATTTGCTTTTCCCATACATACACACACAAAAAATAAACTATTGTTCATTAATTTCGGATTACGGATTATGTATTATGGTGAACACACCTGGTAAATAATGTTCTAAACTTCTAAAGAGTAGACCATCGCAACATACACAAAAAAAGTTGTGTTTTTTTTTTGAGGGGGGGGGGTTTATTTGTAATAATATCTGTCCTTTAGATGGTTAAATTTCTGGTTTCTGGTGTAAATATAATTATAAGTTGTTTGTAAACCAAACACAAGTAAATGAATAATTAGTAAATAATATTAGTCGTATAACTAATATCTAATTAATGTTGTATATAAAAGGGTTGGACTGCTATAAAGCTGTTAAGTAGATAAATGAGACGCAAACACTTTTTGTAATGAAACCAGACATGTTAAGCTTTAATTATATTGTTATAAATAATACTCAGGATGATGCAGGTTCTATCAGTGGCTACTTTAATTCAAACATTCACATTACCCAAAAGAGGAATAAATATCTGTTTGTATAATTTCACAGAAAAAAATATACACTCTTTGAATCCTGTAAATTTCTCACACTTAAATCATTTAATTCCTCTTAAATATATTAATTTTCATGGCTGCCTCCCATCAAAAAACTTTTGATCTCACAGATAACCAAATAAAAAATATCATTGGCCAGCCTTTATTTTTCTCTAAACACTGTATTACTATGCACTGGGAATATAGAATATTATCTGTATTCAATGGTTTCCTATCTGTGGTTCTTACATTCATAATAACATTTGTGACACCCTCCCCATATGCATCTTAGCTGATGCCTGAATTGAAAGACAGGGCAATAAGATAAAAACATGTTGGCTAAGAGCCTTCCTCAGCAGACAGGACAAATGAAAATATGACAAGAAATAGAAACAAGTTAAAAACTTATGTGATCACCATTGTTATTCAAACTGCTTGACCACAGTCCTTCATTTATTAAATGATGCCACAGGTGCTTAAAAAATAAAAACAAAATCAGCTACGTCATTACCTATATGTAATTTAAGATCACTGTAGTTATTATTTAAAGTTGAACAACGTAATCCTAATAAAAGCTTAACATATATTGTTTTATTTTTATTATAAATTATTAAGTATTTGTGTCTCATTAACGTTCAATGAAATGATAGCTTATTGTTGGCTTACCATTTAATTGACCAATCTGACTTTTAATTAAAATCGGTTGACCTAGTTTTATTGCTCTGTCTAGTGTACTGCATAGAAATATCGTACAGTACAATTATTTTGGACTAGTAGTATCCATCTGATTTAAGAAATGTAATTTAGAGCTAAGTTCTAATTTATTTTTAAAGAGTTAATAGGCCAACTGAATTGATATTGTAAAAATACGGTGTTGTTATTGCACAAATACGCTGTTGTTATTGTACGAATACACTGCATTGGTTTTATTTGAAAATAAATAATAGCCTTAAACTAATATGTACAATTACTTTCACCAGGATTACGATGAAAAGCGGTACAGAAATGGAGAAGTGATGTACAAAGATCGAGAAAAATTTTTCTAATAGTTTGCATAGTGAGAACGATCAGTTGTGATGAGATATTATGAATGTAATGTTCCCCTACAGATGCCTTGTGTGATTGTTTTTATTATTTGTTATAGACAAAAACCTGTCGCCACTGTTAGCTTTATGTTTAGTAATTATTAGTATGCTTACAATTGATCCACTTAAAACAATGCAGATTGTGGTGAACATTGGCAGCTGCTCTAGAAAAAGCAGTTTGATATCAGAAACATATTTATAATGTGAAGATAGATTTGATTGTATTCTAGTGGAGATTCGATAAAATGTAATAAAAATTAATTATTCCATTCTAAAGCTCGAGACTTCTCTTTTGGGTCTTCATGAGCTGTTTGTGTCTATGTGAGCTGTGTGCGTGTGTCTACATGAGCTGTGTGTGTGTGTCTACATGAGCTGTGTGTGTGTGTGTCTTCATGAGCTGTGTGCAAGTGTCTATGTGAGCTATGTGCGTGTGTCTACATCAGCTGTGTGTGTGTCTACATGAGCTGTGTGTGTGTCTACATGAGCTGTGTGCATGTGTCTATGTCAGCTGTGTGTGTGTCTACATGAGCTGTGTGTGTCTACATGAGCTGTGTGCGTGTGTCTACGTGAGCTGTGTGCGTGTGTCTATGTGAGCTGTGTGTGTGTGTCTACATGAGCTGTGTGCAGGCGTCTATGTGAGCTGTGTGTGTGTCTGTGAGCTGTGTGTGTGTCTACGCGAGCTGTGTGCAGGCGTCTATGTGAGCTGTGTTTGTGTGTCTACATGAGCTGTGTGTGTGTCTACATGAGCTGTGTGTGTGTCTACGTGAGCTTTGTCTGTGAGCTGTGTGTGTGTCTATGCGGGCTGTGTGTGTCTACATATTCTGTGTGTATTTCAACAAGTGTGGGATTTAGGTAATTGTATGTAACACTCTCAATATATTCTTCTCCGTACCGGTCAGTATGCTTTAAAAGGATGCAACTAGTTTTTTACACATATTCCACATCTAGTTAGTATACACACATACAAGGTCTGCAATTAGTGTACATGTGAATGCATACATCCCTACCAGGCCTGCAACTGTTGAGTGTACATTATCATTTCATGTGTACACCCATACCATGTCTACAAATAGTGTACATATACACCAGGCCCACACCTAGTGTGTGTGTCTATGTGAGATGTGTGTGTCTACATGTGCTGTGTGTGTGTCTATGTGAGATGTGTGTGTCTACATGTGCTGTGTGTGTGTCTATGTGAGATGTGTGTGTCTACATGTGCTGTGTGTGTGTCTATGTGAGATGTGTGTGTCTACATGTGCTGTGTGTGTGTCTATGTGAGATGTGTGTGTCTACATGTGCTGTGTGTGTGTCTATGTGAGATGTGTGTGTCTACATGTGCTGTGTGTGTGTCTATGTGAGATGTGTGTGTCTACATGTGCTGTGTGTGTGTCTATGTGAGATGTGTGTGTCTACATGTGCTGTGTGTGTGTCTATGTGAGATGTGTGTGTCTACATGTGCTGTGTGTGTGTCTATGTGAGATGTGTGTGTCTACATGTGCTGTGTATATCCACACCAGGTCTGCAACTAGTTTGCCTCTGAGACTCTAGAATAATTGACTCGTAAAAGGCTGTAAAAAAAAACAAGACTTTAAAAAGTTGTAAGATCAGTTCAATCCCATTTTAATATAAGATTGTATTCATAGACTGTGAAAGAAGAGTTAAATTCATTTTACAAAACATTACATTGATAACATGTTGAGTCGAATTCTGCACACAGGTAGCACTGGAATCAAGATTTAGTTGTAAATAACATGAATTTATAGTACCGGTATTAAAAAAAAAAATCTCAGAATAACATAATGCAAAAAAACACAACCAACTTTATTAAGATATCTTGTTATAAAATCACCAAGTTTATGTCCGAGTGTATGTAGACAATTACAATTAAAATAATAGCCGTCGTCAGAGATGTACTTTTAGCGATAAAATTGTTGGTAGGAAAAATCAACAGATCTAATCCCAGATCAAAACTTTCAACAAAGTAATGGTCAAATCTGAAAGTAATTCTGACAAAAATTGTTCATAAATGTAAAGGTCTAACATTTTGAAAGCAAATTGACAAATGAATGTGAAGAAATTTAACCACAAATGAGATCATACTAAAATGTACAAATATATCCATGCATAAATGTTATAGAATTATGAATGGATTTTAAATAATCCAGTAAGTGAATTATATATTTGTTAAAGTCTGTAAAATAACTTTGTAACAGACAGTTAATATTTGTATAAAATGAAATACAATTAGCCTAAGGAAGCCATGCATTGTGGTTAGTCACTTATGAAGATTTTGTCATAGATATCCAGGGTGAAAGGAAATGAAAAGATGAGCAGCAGAAGTGTGGTAAAATATCTATCTTTTATTCAAAGAATTGTGAAGACTTCAGCTCTCAATTGATCTTGAATGTTAGACACAGTGTTGACTGAGGTGATCTTGAATGTTAGACACAATGTTGGCTGAGGTGATCTTGAATGTTAGACACAGTGTTGGCTGAGGTGATCTTGAATGTTAGACACAGTGTTGACTGAGGTGATCTTGAATGTTAGACACAATGTTGACTGAGGTGATTTGAATGTTAGACACCATGTTGACTGAAGTGATCGTGAATGTTAGACCCAATGTTGACTGAGGTGATCTTGAATGTTAGACACAGTGTTGACTGAGGTGATCTTGAATGTTAGACACCATGTTGACTGAGGTGATCGTGAATGTTAGACCCAATGTTGACTGAGGTGATCTTGAATGTTAGACACAATGTTGACTGGGGTGATGTTGAGTGTGGACATATTGTTGACTGGGGTGATGTAGTACATTTGTTGGTGATTATAATGAAACAGGTGGGCCGAGTCTCATCATGGATGAAAATGAAACAGGTGGGGGGCTACTCTCATCTAATGAATGCATGATAATAAAACATGTGGGACTACTCTTATCAAATGAATGGACGATAATGAAACACGAGGGGCTACTCTCATCAAATTAATAGATGTTGATAAAATAGGTGGGACTAATTTAGTAGTCACATCTAATGGATGAGTGATAATAAAACAGGTAGGACAGGTCTCATCTAATGAATTGGTGATAAAGGAACAGGTGGGACTAGTCTCATCTAATGAATGGTGATAAAGGAACAGGTGGGACTAGTCTCATCTAATGAATGGTGATAAAGGAACAGGTGCGACTAGTCTCATCTAATGAATTGGTGATAAAGGAACAGGTGGGACTAGTCTCATCTAATGGATGAATGATAATAAAACAGGTAGGACAGGTCTCATCTAATGAATGAATCATTGAATGGGAAATGAGGATGAAACAGGAGTGGGTAGCCAGAATTGTCAACCAACGAAGCTGACGTGTTCAACATGTTGCCATCGTCAAGTTCAATGTAAGCAGAAGAATCACGTGTGTCTTTAAGATTATCAAACGTGTTTGGGTCCATATGACATAGGCTTACAAGACGATGCTAACTGTGGATGATCTAATGGAGTGGATACACCCTGTGGACGATCTGAGTAGATACAAACTGGGTGATCTGATGGAGTGGATACAAACTGTGGATTATCTGATGGAGTGGATACAAACTGTGGATGATCTAATGGATTGGATGCAAACGGTGGATGATCACAGAGTTCTCAAATCTGTCTCAAATTCATCATCACTTCCCACAACGCCTTTGTCTTCGCTAGATAAAATACTATAGGGCTGCTCCCCGCTGTCACTGTTGAGAAAACTGTGTCCCAGCTTGTCGAGGCCGATCGAAGGAGTCTGTTCAGATCTTCTATAGAAGCAAGACGTAATCAGAGTCAGCAGTAAAAGGAGAACCATATGTACACCACAGTGCCAGCTGAAAAAAAATGGAAATTAAAATAAAATGAAGCGTTAATCAACTAATTGAATGCCCGTTCAAATCTATAGGGCACTTAACTAATCTCAGTCTTAACCTAATGACGTAATAATTTAAAGATTAACATTACCGTGAAATGGGCTCACTTAGCCTATTAATGTATTAATAATATTAAATACTTATATTGAGAAAGTTGTTTTTCATAATTTTCTAGAGTCCTTTCCCCTAGGTTTTTAAATACCAATGAAACGGCCTATTTAGGTCCAGTATTTCAGTACCAAATAAGAAGAGCAGGACCGTCGCGTGACTTTTGGAGCGCCCCTGCCAATTTTAGGTTTAGGTAAGGTGACCAAACGTCCAGTAAAAACCAGTCTGTCCCGTTTTTTCACTATCGTACCCAATGTCCCGAGCACTACCCCATAGGCACGTACTTCTGGCGACTGGACAACAACAGGGTAATGAGGAGAGACTGCAATCAGGTTAGCACAATAAGAAATGAGTAAAACAAAGTAAGGTTAAACCTGAAAAAGGAACGCGCAACAAAAACAAGGAACGTGTCGGCAGGAAGCCTTCGTCAGCGAAGAGAAAAAACAGAATAACATTTAAAAATAGCACTTAGCTTTGAAATAGTATCCGAGAGGGCAGCAAATGAATTGCGTCAGAAAGTAATTTAATAGAGTAAACTAGAGAACTAGTATAACTAATCTAGTATAAAATAGTTTCTTTTTAATTTTTCCACATCACAACTTTAGGGCACCTTAATTATCCTAGGCCCCCTTCAGACGCAGGGGTTTCAGAGCAAAGGCGATGCCTCTGAAGATAATGTTAGCAAGCAAAATCAATCAAATTTTTTTACAAACTAGGAAATGGAACATTAAAAGCATTTCAGTTTCAAATTATAATCACATTTGTACACATGAAAAAGAGCTCTCGCCAGGAGTTGGTTCTCCAAAATGAGCACTCTTCCAGACTTAAAATCTAAACGAGTTAATGGTTACCTCCCTTTGAATGCAGGATAACATGATACTTTAGTTCAGTGGTCAGCAAACTCATTAGTCAAAAGAGCCAACGATCAGCAGCGGGACGATTAAACATTTTTTTGAGAGCCAAATTTCTTTTCAAGAACCTGCCACGAACCATGTTTTTCGTAGTCAAAACCGACTTGTGGCCGACTGGCGAGCCGCACTCAGGTCGCTGAACAGCCGCATGTGGCTCTCGAGCCGCGATTTGCCGACCACCTGGTTTTGTTCATTAGTAGTGTTTCTTTCAGTCAATTTGTTCCAGTTAGAAAAAAAAAAAAAAGTGTG
>CAXITT010000522.1:348459-391164 GCA_964033795.1 Lymnaea stagnalis | reverse complement strand
GGGGGGGGGGGGGGGGGGGCTAGACGAGCGAACATTTTGAATGTTCTTCATTTTATGGAGGGTAGCATTTTAGGAATGCAGCATAGATTTGTCGTGGACGGAAGATGGCAAAGATGGCCCGCCAGGATACCTCAGAAAAGGCGAGGTGGGGGTGGACTGGTAGGTGGTCATTGATTCCTTTCCCTGAACATTTTTGATAAATTAAAAAAAAAATGTAGTGATCCATTTTAGCGCCTGCTTAAATTTAGTTTTACGTCATTCCGCATTTATCGGAGAAAAACAAAATGTATGTGTCTCTCAACCTGGTTGTTTATAAACAAATGTCTCTCAACCTGGTTGTTTATAAACAAATGTCTCTCAACCTGATTGTTTATAAACACATGTATCTCAACCTGATTGTTTATAAACACATGTATCTCAACCTGGTTGTTTATAAACAAATGTCTCTCAACCTGGTTGTTTATAAACAAATGTCTCTCAACCTGGTTGTTTATAAACAAATGTCTCTCAACTCGGTTGTTTATATACAAATGTCCCTCAACTCGGTTGTTTATATACAAATGTCCCTCAACTCGGTTGTTTATATACAAATGTCCCTCAACTCGGTTGTTTCTATACAAATGTCCCTCAACTCGGTTGTTTATATACAAATGTCCCTCAACTCGGTTGTTTCTATACAAATGTCCCTATATTTTATGTGGTAAAATAATAGTATTGTTGTTTTATAATACATATTTTTTTATTGAACAATTTATTTCGTCATCTGCTTCATTAACAATTTAAATAAAATGTTCATATAGGCCTACATTTCCAGACAAGAAGTCCACCAAAAAGCGGAAGTATACTGATTACCTAACTAAAAGGAAGTAGACTAATTACCTAACTAAAAGGAAGTAGACTAATTACCTAACTAAAAGGAAGTAGACTAATTACTTAACTAAAAGGAAGTAGACTAATTACTTAACTAAAAGGAAGTAGACTAATTGCCTAACTAAAAGGAAGTAGACTAATTACCTAACTAAAAGGAAGTAGACTAATTACCTAACTAAAAGGAAGTAGAATAATTGCCTAACTAAAAGGAAGTAGACTAATTACCTAACTAAAAGGAAGTATACTAATTACCTAACTAAAAGGAAGTAGACTAATTACCTAACTAAAAGGAAGTAGACTAATTACCTAACTAAAAGGAAGTAGACTAATTGCCTTCCTAAAAGACTATTTGCACATCAAACACACACATGAGACTATGTGTACACCAGACACACAAATGAGACTATTTGCACATCAAACACACACATGAGACTATGCGTACACCAGACACACAAATGAGACTATTTGCACATCAAACACACACATGAGACTATGTGTACACCAGACACACAAATGAGACTATTTGCACATCAAACACACACATGAGACTATGTGTACACCAGACACACAAATGAGACTATTTGCACACGAGACACACAAATGAGAATGTTTGCACACCAGACACACAAATGAGAATATTTGCACATCAAACACACACATGAGACTTTGTACACACCACACACACACATGAGACTATTTGCATACCGGACACACAAATGAGACTATGTGCACACCACACACAAATGAGGCCATTTCTACACCAGACACACAAATGTGCATTTCAGACACACTTCTAAAGAGATGTTTTAAAGACAAAAATTTCAACCAAAATGCATTTTTTAAAAATGACTTTGTCATTTTCAACTGGTGAATATATTAAATAAAGTCACATTCCATATTGCTCCTCATTTGCCCTAGCCCCCCCCCCCCCCTTACTTATTTTTTTCTTCACCCAACCCATTTAAACAAAGCAGAAATGAAAACTTACCTAAAATAAATTGTAGCCTGCATTGGGCCAACATGACTGTCCACAAAGTAAAAGTTACCTAAATTAAATAGTAGCCTGCATTGAGTCATCATGGATTTCCAAAAAGTAAAAGTTACCTGAAATAAATGGTAGCCTGCATCGGGCCATCATGACTGTCCAGATCCCAGGTCGTGTTTGGCTTCCCGTGTCCGTATAAGATGACCCCGACGCCCCAAAACCAGGTTCCTTGTAGCATTGTCAGATATGCCCTGGCCATGCCAAGAATTGGGGATTTGGTGAACCTTAGTTGACACGAGAAGAAATGTCAAAGGAATTCTATTAAGTTTTAAAGAATTTTAGACATTGCGTTCTATATATCCTTCCTAAAGCATAAATATTGGTAAAACGTCAGTTCACACGATCAAATTCCTTTTAAATTACCCTCAAATTGACGTCAAATTCTTCTATAAACGACTATTATGTACGTGGTTACCTTTTTTTTTGGGGGGGGGGGAGGGGGGGGCGGCCAAAAAAATGAGAATTTGATCAAACAGTAATTTGAAAGTTGTGACATGGCTTCATGCAAAAATCGCATCCAATGTATGAACGAAAACTTGAAAGGAACTCGATCGTGTGAGCTGACGTTAAGAGTTTGGGTCCAAGGCTGTGATCAAGGTGTGCAGAATTGATCATTAAACATCCCTTAAAAACAAAGATTTCCTTATAAAAATGTAATATTGGGGATTTGGAGGATGGGGTTGAAAATTCTACAAAACATGCATTCAAGTAATGCACTTTATTAGAATCTCAATTAGTGCCTCCCGCCCCCCAACCCCCCTTCCAAGGCGCGTAACCTCACATTGTATTCTCGCCCCTGAACTATAATAATATTCTAATGGCCCTCCCGCTTCTACACCGCAGATTTATTGCACCAACTATTTCAGACAAAGACAAGAAAATATGACGCACCAAACGCACTTGGGATATTTATTTAAAAAAAAAAAGTATCTCATTTAGAGCAGTTCTCGGGACTTTTCTTTAGGGAAATTAGTGGCACCAAAATTTCCCCCATCTTCCCCTTGACAAACGGGAAAAACTGATTTTCTGTAGTTGGGGTTGGGGATGAACATTTTATAGAATGTGTTGTCGCCGCCAACGAGTCTATGTGTCAAGTTTCAGCTCGATAGGTTGACGGGAAGTGGGTCAATTAGTTGTCAGAAGATTTTTTTTTCCAGCCAAGAACAAAAGTGAAGTTAATATAACGGATTTTAAAAAAGTACTGTTTTGTATTGGTGCAAATAAAAATAATGCATGGACAACAAACAATTTAATTATAAACATGCATTTCTATGTTCAAATTGCCATTTTACGACATATGAAATCACTCACTGAAATCGTCCACTGGCTACACCAATGAACAACTCTACGTTCAGCCATGGGTCGTCCTTACCTTATCTCTAGAGCAACGACGATGGCTGTGGCAAAGACAACATAGACCAAGAGCATGTGAACGTGAATGTCCAGTACCGGCCTTCCGTGGACGTGGCTGTTAAACAAAAGACCTTCAATAACCAGAGCCAGAGCCACCGAGATGTAGTCTGCTCCATGAGGTAGTGGCAGCCCGTAGTGGAGGGAGACATCCACTATGCCAGACAGGAGGAAGAACAGGTACATGGTTGCGTGCTGAACTAAGAAAAAAGGAAAATGTGGGCACTTTACATCCCGGAGAGTGACCGTCATAACGTTCATATGTACAATATGTACACAACAATCGTACAGCTCAATAAGCAAGAAACGTAAACAAGACTTGAGTGTTTTGGAATTATTAATTTCAGTTAAAAAACTTCACAAAATTTTAAACTTGTTTCACGAACAAAAATTGAACTCACCAATTCCCATAGGCGGGACAGGGAGGTGGGCCAACAGCTCCCCCAGCATGCCCCCAGTGCAGACGATAATCTTAACAATTCCTTCAATGGGAAGTCGACTGATACGCCCTTGGAAGCATGTGAATCCATAGGTGGATGACGCCTTAAAAACGTCTCCATTTTTCCTGGCCCCCAAAAATGTTCTGAGGCACCCGATGGCCCACCAGAGTCCAAGTAGAACAAAGAAACTTCCTGGTATGGCGTGCCCTTTCAAATCACCCATGGCGTGGACTTGTGGGAAACCATGCAGTGCGACCCCTGGTGGTTTGCACCCCTTTCACTGTTTGAAAGTAAAAAGAAAGAAAACACAATTAATATAAATAGCGTTGCGGCCCAGCCTCCAGTTTAACACATCAATGCATAATATTGTAATCATGTTTGACAACCGAAGGCCTCTGGAAAAAATATTAAATTCTAAGGCACCAGAGGAAAATGTGGCACTTATTCTAACCTTAACATTTATTTGTCAAAAATAACCATTTTTAAATACAAATAATTATAAAACATTTACTACACACTAGGGGTCGCAATCCGGGATCCTGAAATTCGAAAATACCGGAATACCTGACCATAATTGATGCTCGAAAAAACCGGGATTGGATTTATGAAAACCGGTATTTTGGATAATCCCGGGATTTTATTTTGAATTTTTAAAACAATCGTTTTTCTTAGTTTCCGATTCACAGTTAAAGCAAGACACATGGGCGCCCGCAAAGGGGGGGGGGGGGGGGGGAACCCCCCTCACCCCCCTGGATTATTGGATAGAAAAATTTTAGACNAAACATTACCAAAAATTCCCCCCCCCCCCGAAAGTTAATCGATTTTTTGCCCCCCCCCCCCTAGAAAGTTTTCTGCGGGCGCCCATGGCAAGACATATTATCAATAATTTATGAGATGTGCAAATCCCTCACACCAGGTGTCTCAAGTTCAAAGAGAAGGTGCAGGGATTGGTAAGTACATGTTTTCATATTATTGACAAATAAGTGATTGGTATAGTCGAATGAAGATCGAATTTTGACTTCCATTAAGAGTTTGTATGGAAATAATAATACGTTGCACTCAAATCACGGGGTCAACTTTTAATTAAAAAAAAGTTTGATTGCTTGATTTCTTTTAATTATGCCAAAAAAAACGACATCTTTAAAACTATGAGTAAATCCGTATTTTGATAATCAAATGCCTTAAGTTTAAGACACAGAAAAATTATGTTACTTCTATTATGTGATAACAATATTAATAATTTACATTCACCTCATAATTGATTTTCGAGCTATTTTGTCTCAGGCTGAATGTCCCAGTTTGTCTGTACCGTACCTAGGCCAAAAACTACATGGCTGAATGTCCCAGTTTGTACCGTACCTAGGCCAAAAACTACATGACTGAATGTCCCAGTTTGTCTGTACCATACCTAGGCCAAAAACTACATGGCTGAATGTCCCAGTTTGTCTGTACCGTACCTGGCCAAACATTAAAACACTTTTAAAAACGTTGTACACGTCAAACCAATTCGATTGAATTAACAATTTTTTGTTAAATGATTTATTTTCCCTTTCAGGTTGATAGAAAGAAATGGGGACCCTGAACAAAATAAACCTACATTTGATAAGCTTATGAAACCGTCGGAAACAAATACATCAGTTTGGCCATATTACTTGAAAGCTACGGACAATCTCTCAGAAATGGGGGACCCTGGAAAAAATAACCTTAATTTGGTAAGCATATGAAACTATCGGAAACAAATACATCAGTTTGGCAATACTTCTTGAAAGCTACGGACAATCTCTCAGCTGTATTAGATTTAACAAGATACTTAATACATTTGATGGTACAACTTGAGGCCTTCACTCTCATTTCAAGTCTGCACATTCCAGTGACTACTTGGACGGATTTATAAGACCAGATTGCAACCAGATGCGAAAACATACCGTGGATATGTAAAAGCTTGGTCAGACAGCGGATTCCTCTTGGGAAATATCTAAAAAAAATGAAATTAAACATCTTGGATCTGAGCATGATGAACTTGAAGCCACACTGCCGCTTAAGAGACAATTTGAAATTGAAATACAAAAGAATTTTCAGGCTCAGGATAATACTTACAGGACAACTGATGGAGACATTGATACATTGGTAAAAATAGAGATGGCTTTATTTGAGAATGGCGGTTCAAGAGAAAAATATATAAAATTTGCGTATGATAGCCTAAGGTCTATTCTCCGACCAGTGTGAAGGCAGAGCGGGTTTTCTCTTCATCAGGTTACTTTTGTGACCATTTGCGGTCAAAGTTAGTGACCAAACATTTTGACCACTTTGTCATATTTACGATTTCATTATTTAAATTTGACCAAAGATTAAAACAACACAAATTATTTTAATATTTGATCAATAAAACTATTTAAATTAAAAAGTCATGAATATTATTTTTGTTTGTTTGATTAAAGTCTGAAGTTAAATATTTTTGTTATTGTTAAAAGCTTATTAAAAATCAAAATATTATATTTTTTTCTGAATGTTTTTATTTCATTGATAAATCCAGGGCAGGCACTAGGGGGACGGCGAAGTGGGACCCGCGTTGCCGTAGTATATTTATAATATACCTAAGCCTACTAATTGTTCCTAATCCAGTCAACACAACATTCGAAGGTTATTCGAAAGTCAAATGTCTATAACGTGTCTTACTATCCTATCGGCGGAAGCCCCCGCAAAATTCAATTTGCCCAAGACCAGCACCCTCCTAGCGCCGGCCCTGATAAATCCTCACCTCTAATCTCGAATCTCGACTAAATATTCTCTAAATATCGAAAATATCGAAAATACCGGGATTCCGGTATTCGTAAACTTCAATATCGAAAATACCGGTTTTGGCAAAAGGGACCGGTTTTGCGACCCCTACTCCACACATATATCCGATTCATGTTTGACTCAATACAATGAAAGGTCTATTTTAACATGTTAATCTGTAGAGTTAATTGATTATTATTTTTTAAAAAATACATGATTTCTCGCTTAGACAAACCACGAAAGAATGGATTATTTATTCTCACTAAATAGGAGTGGCTGGATGGTCGAGTGGTCGAGTGGTCGAGTGGGGTCGAGTGGGGTCGAGTGGGGTCGAGTGGGGTCGAGTGGTCGAGTGGTGTAAACTCAAAGGTCAATCCCAAATCTGGAGTTCAATCCCTCCAAGCCGAAACATCACCAGCACCCCAGGTGGATGGGGCCCGTTTATCTTGGATGGCAACTCATCTAAGAGAAGGAAACTCTGAATCGCACCACGGAGAAGGAGACCAGTAGGCGGATACTTTATACAACGAAAATTCCGACAACTCCTGCGACGCTATTGGTGCCAAGCTGTGTCATCCATATATGGTTTTCCCTATGGCGTGGAGAGAGGCGATTTGCTGTCTAGGGAATCAGTTTAAAAATAAAACAACCCAGGTCTTGTGCGTCACATTGTAACGGACGGAGGAACAGGAACAGTCGGCGCATTATTTATGAACCACAACATTTTAAAAGCCACAAATTTATTTGAATATATTTTCGTGAATTAAAATTGTTATATAGTGTATTAAAATGTACTTTAATCTAGAGTAAATATTAAAAAAATGGAATAAATATTTAAAGGATAAAATGTGGACCAAAAAAACCAGCAGATATTAAGAATGGTAGCAGCGAAATAATTGTACCTTGCATTTTTAAGGGTTAAAATAAAAAAAAAATAAAAATAAAAAAAACAACCACAACAAAGTTTTTAAAAATATATAAAAAATCACGTTGAATTGATAGAGAAGGTATGAAAAGTATTTCTTTTTAAAGAGCTTTGATACCGGTCAACGTACTCACCAACACAAGCAAGCAACGTTTTTTTAAAGTGATAAGCGCTTTAATTTGTAAAAAAAAATGCACTTGAAAGAAAGTAAGAACTGTGTACTCTTCAGTGGTCTGGACATTTATTCCATGTGGATTCCATGTTCATGGCACATGGAATTCACATGGAAAAAGAAAGAGAGGAAGGCCGATGAAAGCATGGAGACGCGAGCTAGAGGCAGACATGCAAAGTATGGGATACACCTGAAAGAAAATGGAAAGGAAAAAACTGGACCGTGATAAATGTAAAATTCTTGTGGATGGCCTATGTCCCAACGAGGTAAAAAGGCATAAGAAGAAGAATCACTTATTAGGCTTTATTAAGATAATCGATGGTGAGCTCGAGCATGGAGGTTGGTCTGCTGGTGGCCAGAAAAAAACGCTGTAAAGACACACTTAAAGTCTCATTAAGAGCGTTCGATGTAGACAAGGACCCACGGGAAGAAGCGGCAAAGGATCGAGCACAAAGGTTCCATACAGCATGAAGCCACCAGAACAGCGGCTGTACAGCACAAAGGTTCCATACAGCATGAAGAGATTAGAACAGCGGCTGTAGAGCACAAAGGTTCCATACAGCATGAAGCCATTAGAACTGCGGCTGTAGAGCACAAAGGATTCATATAGCATGAAGCCATCAGAACAGCGGCTGTAGAGCACAAAAGACTTGCCAGAAATGCCCAGGTTAACTGTGCACCTGGAGATATCCCATCATTCACTTGCACTTGCAGAGCGAGAACATTTCGTATCAGGATCGGCCTCATCAGCCATCTGCGCACCCACATCCAAGATCCTAATTAGCATATACGAAGATTAGGGTGGTCATAGTCGATTTTGTCAGGCGAACTAATTATCCATCCATCCATCCATCCATCCATCCACCCATCCACCCATCCATCCATCCATCCATCCATCCATCCATCCATCCATCCATCCATCCATCCATCCATCCATCCATCCGTCCATCCATCCATCCATCCATCCATCCATCCGTCCATCCGTCCATCCGTCCATCCGTCCGTCCGTCCGTCCGTCCGTCCGTCCGTCCGTCCGTCTGTCTGTCTGTCTGTCTGTCTGTCTGTCTGTCTGTCTGTCTGTCTGTCTGTCTATCTATATAGGGCTTTTACATGAATGTCTGGATGAAATAGTCCCCATCATCACTTGTATCATAAATCAGTCCTTGACAACTGTTATTGTTCCATCATCTTTTAAAGAGGCGGTTGTCACGTCACTGTTAAAGAAAGCAAATGTTGACCCAAATGTGATGGAAAAATTATCGCCCCATCTCAAATCTACCATTTCTATCCAAAATTTGAGAACAAGTCGTTCTCCGCCAACTCCTGGATCACCTCATTCAGTGTGACTTGCTTGAACCTTTCCAGTCAGCATATAGGGCGCATCACTCTACTGAGACAGCCCTGTTGCACGTCGTAAACGACCTTCTGTTGTCTTGTGATGAGGGCCAGGTATCTCTTTTGTCGCTAGTTGATTTATCGGCAGCTTTCGATACGCTTGACCACAGTATACTTTTTCAACGTCTGCAAAAAACGTTCGGTCTCACTGATACCGTCCTGAGATGGTTCCGATCGTATCTGACAAATCGGGTCCAGTCAGTTCAAACGGCTTGACCTCGAAGAAATCTAATATCGGATTCGGAGTACCCCAGGGCTCGGTCCTAGGCCCGGTGCTTTTCAAGATGTCCATTCAGCCCCTGGGTGCAGAGATCAGGCAGTGTGACATGCAATACCACATGTTCGCGGACGACACCCAACTTCATCAATCCGTGATCCCCTCTCAGTTCCCTCAGCTTCTCAGTATGAAACAGAAGACAGTGGAGTCAATTAAGCACTGGATGACCATAAACAAGCTCAAATTGAATGATGATAAGACTGAGCTTATCCCCATTGATACTGCTCAGAAGCAAAAATCTGCAAATAACACAACGACACTTACTCTCTCAGATGTGTGTATTGAATTAGCTCAAACAGTGCGATACCTGGGTGTCTACCTAGACAGAAGACTAACCTTGGAAAGTCACATTAACATGCTATGCAAGGCGATTTTTCTGGAGCTGCTTAGGATTAGTCACATCAGGTCCTTCCTAACAATTGATACAACAAAGAGGCTGATGTCTGCATTTGTGCGATCACGCATGGACTACTGCCATTCTCTCATGGTGGGTCTTCCAGCTACGCTCCTGGATAAAATTCAAATAGCACAGAATACTGCGGCTCGCATTGTTCTCCGCAAAGCAAGTTCGACCATGCTAAAACACTCTGAGGGAACTTCACTGGCTGCCGGTCCACGCTCGCATAGAGTACAAAATCGCAATTTTGTGCTACCGCTGCTTACATGATCTGGCACCGTCCTATCTCAAAGAGCTGCTGACGGCTTATGTACCCACTAGACAACTCCGCTCATCCGACAGTGGCAAACTCTTGACACCACGTGTTTGCCTTGAGACTTACGGAAAGCGCACTTTCGCATTTGCTGGTCCAACAATTTGGAACGCCCTTCCTGTCACTCTCAGAAACAACCAGACACTGGAGTCCTTTAAAACCGATTTAAAAACACATCTATTTCGCAAAAAANTGTTGTGTTTGTTTTATATGTGTTATATTATAGATTTTTATACATGGTTGATTTTGTACTACGCATTTCGCGCCTTTGGGGATGAAGCGTGTTTTTCAAATAATATTTATTATTATAATATATATATATATATATATATATATATATATATACATATATATATATATATATATATGATTTTATGACGCAAATTAGATGCAAATGATAAAAACATTACACAGAAATATCTGCGTGGTTCCTCGCAAAGTTACAAAAGAAAACAAAGTGGATAAGAATGAGACTTATTTAATTGCCCATCTGCCGAAACGGTCGATTTATAATATATTTATAATATAAAATTAGAAAGTTTTTTTCCTAATTATAATAGATTTCCTTTACTGTTATGACCAGTAATCTCAAGTCTTATTTGGATCCATTTATTGGCCCTTATATCATTTTGTTTGAGAATAAATAATGTTGTACTGTCGTATCCACCAGCGGCGTGGCTAAAGGTTGACAGAGGTGGACATATTTCCCAGACTAGTGGGGGCGCCTAAATCAACTTTGACGATATGGATTTGAGAGTTGAGAGGGGCGTAAAACTGAATATTGTCTCCAAGCGCCAAACAATCTAGGTATCCACCACATTGCACATCATATTACCCCCTTTGACCTTTACCCTTAGGTTGACCACTTAATGGATCTCTAGCGATGTTTAATGGGCTGATCCTCCCTGCGGCACTAAATCTAATATCGCCACCATCTTGTTTCAATCCAATATTTGAATGTGTTTAACCAGCCAGAAATGGTGGACAGAGTACTAATCCATCGTCAAAAATACAAAATGTTGGACACAGTACTAATCGATCTTCAAACATAACGAAATGTTGGATAGTGTACTAATCCATCTTCAGACATAAGAAATGGTGGACAGAGTACTAAACCATCTTAAAACATACGAATTGAAATAATTTATCGGGTAGATCTGATGTCTTGCTATGTGATATGTGGTATTACCTTAATAAATAATGAAACGAGATATGTTTAGGATTAAGAAAAAGACTTAACAATTAAGATATACTTTTTGTCTAAACATGCCTTGACCCAGTATTTATTTACGTCACACGGCTTGAAGGCAGTCTCCCGTTATATTATTAGTATGTCTTTCCCGTATCCGGAAACTTGTTTGAAAGAAATTTCGTCGACGGAAAAATTTATCGAAGAAAATTTGATCGAACGGAAATTTGGCCGAATTCTTTTTTCAGTTCACACGATCTAATTTGGCGCCAAATTTCCTTTTGAACGCATTATTTTGTCTTACTATTCCGGCATAGTATCTATCGATTTTACGTCGACGAAATTTCTTTCAAACAAATTTCCGGTCACCTGCCTATTCCTGTCAATTTATTTTCCTAGTTTTGTTTAACATTTCAATTTGAGCAGAGCTGAAACCGTTGGCGAGTGTAAACCTGATGACATAGCATTACGTCCAGACACTGTGAGGTAGAGATGTTGATGACTTAAAAAAAAAAATAATAAAAAACAGCTCATCCCTAGTGAAGTGGTTTTCACATCTTTAAACATGTTTCCTATGTCACGTGACCGTCTTCCTTGTAAGCCACGCCAACCAGTGGTGATACCAACCCAGTGACTGTCTCGGTCTTCGTGTAAGCCACGCCACCCAATATTGATACCAACCCAATTACTGTCTCAGTCTTCATGTAAGCAACACCACCCAATATTGATACCACCAAATAACTGTTTCAGTCTTCATGTAAGCCACGCCACCCAATATTGATACCAACCCAATTACTGCCTCATTCTTCATGTAAACAACACCACCCAATATTGATACCACCAAATAACTGTTTCAGTCTTCATGTAAGCCACGCCACCCAATATTGATACCACCAAATAACTGTCTCAGTCTTCATGTAAGCCACGCCACCCTATGTTGATACCAACCCAATTACTGTCTCTGTCTTTGTGTAAGCCACGCCACCCTATGTTGATACCAACCCAATAACTGTCTCAGTCTTCGTGTAAGCCATGCGCAGGCCACCCAATTTTGATACCAGCCCATTTACTGTCTCAGTCTTGGCCACGCCCCCCCACCCCCCCCCCCCCCCAGTGTTGATACCAACCCATTTGTTGTCAACGGTAATACAATTTTACAATTTATGATCTAGTTATAAAACTTTTCCCTTGCTGGAGTGGTCGGCGATTGTCCGTGCTCGTTCTTTGACGTTACGGTAGCTGATGATTTAAAAAAAAGGGAAGGCGTAATAGAAATGAACTGTTCCGTGTTCACTGAATGTAAGATTTCTCTTTCCGGGGATATGTCTGTGACTTACACCTGATCTCCCAGAACGTGTTTGGCATGGCTGTCCATGAGTCTATCATGAAATGACACGCTCCCAACAAGTTGGTTTCTGTTGAAAACAACGAGAGATTAAATATTAGAGTGCGTCGGCCGAAACACTTCTCTCAGATACGGGCATAAGCAGAGGGATGTTGACATTTATAGGCCTTGCTACTCTATGAGGTAATGGATACGTTCTTACCAGTCCCTCGTGTTACCCTCGTGGCGTAGCTAGGGTTAGTGTCACCCGGTGCGGTCCGTAACCCCGCTAGCTACGCCACTGTGTTACCCTGAACTGTTTCTGAGTTATCGCCAACAAGTCGCGTTTCCAGTCTTTCCAAAAGCTTCCCCTAGGGATTCGCTCCCCTTAAATGAGCTTGAAAAGATTTGTTGGTATAATAGTTGTAAATCAATAGGCCACTCGACTGGCCAAGTTAAAGTGGCTTTGGTTTCTGTTTGCATAAAAAAAAGTCATGCATAAACGAGCAGGTAGCCCATTTGATACAGATTCTTGACAGCGACTGATCGATATTTGAAGGTAGAACTTACTGCGTAGTTGCTGAAGTCAGGCCACTGGGTTGAATAAATTTTATCCTTTCATTCTTAATTCATTTACTTACAACTATAACTGCCCCACTCCCAGTCGTATTGTGTATCTTAAAATGTTAGCACAGTGACATGTCAATTTGAATAAATGCTGTTTGGGGCTAAATCTCCAACGTGTGATTCCACCGTCCCGATACACATCTTATTTAAATTAAGGGGGCAATAAAAATTAAGACCAGAACCCTTATGTAGGTAAACTCATCGGTACGCCAAAGCACTCTTCATGCACGTGACCGGGCTTTGTGATACTTGTCCTGGGTAGAAGGGACTCGTTAACCTTGGATGGCAACTCATCTAAGAGAAGACAAACTCTGAAATCAAACCCGGAGATGGAGTCCCGTAGGCGGTATGACAGTGACACAGTGACAACTCAGACAACTCCTGTAACACAGAACGCATAAAGAGCACCGTGAAACACACACACACACACACACTGCTGGTCATCTACTGCATCCTGGTCACACTGTGTGTTATCCACTGCATCCTGGTCACCTGTTGGTCATTTACTTCATCCTAGTCACACTGTTAGTCATCTACTGCATCCTGGTCACACTGCTGGTCATCTACTGCATCCTGGTCTATTTTCAGTCGTCTAGACTAAGTCTTGTCATGGGAACAAATAGGCAAGGACGAGAAAGTGAGGCTGACGAATTGAGCAATACTTTCTCACTTTAAACAAAATAATGCTAAAGTCGAATATTGCCTGGGTTATCTTCGCATGCGAAGGACGAATGACAACTTGTAATCATGTACAGCGTCCGATAAAAAGCGCCATGAACTGCATTTGATTAAATAGTACAAAGTTTATTTCCGTTTATTAAAAGAATAAGGAGTTAAAGACCCAAATTAACTTGTAGAAGATGTCAATGACCACAAAAAAAGGTATTCACCAATGCCAAAGCTGTGGCTTTTCATATTAAAATGAAATAAGAGCCTCATTTAAAAGAGGTCATTTTAGTTAACCCTGAAATAGAGGAACTATACTAATCATTCAGATAAATTTTCAAGATGCTTTTTCAAATGTATCTCGCTAAAATGGGAATGCATTTGCAAAGATGTTGCCTTTTAACCTTTTACTTTTGGGGCACCCAGCGACAACAGAACTAAATCGTTAAGTGTTAATATTTTACTGCAGAGTCAGAGAGTATTTTGGAATGATAACCAACAAACTCATTTTAAACACAGTCCCGTCAAAATTGATTGAAAAACGCAAAAGATCATTCGCTTTTTTTAAATTTTAAAGTAGAACCCGCTCTGCACAAAAAGATGCTGATATTATTAGATTGAGATCCATCGATATTTTAAAAAGGATTATGAAATGCATGTTTCCAAAGTTTGACCAAGATACAATAATTTACGTAGATGCTAGCATTGTAACCCAAGCCGTCTTGTAAAGCTTTGGCTATGATAAGGAAAAGACATGTTAGAACCTCTTACTCTCATTTAGAGCCTTCTAGAAACTTCAAAAATATCTTTAAATCTGATTTAAAAACATCCTCAGACAGTGAAAGTCACTTATAGAAAAATAAGAAACGTGGAAAGAACAATTAAATAATCTTTAAACCCTTATAAAAATAGAACGTTCTAGAGTAAGAAAATTAAAAAAAAAAAAAAAAGATTTATTAACCAGTTCCGTGGAAATTCCTGGGAAAAGTTTATGAATCTATCAATCTTATTTAAAATTTTGATAAACTTTTAGATCCCATTGACATTTTCACAATCTTTTTACCAATGTGGACAGTTTAGAACTTCCGGGGAAATATTCTATAAATTTGTTTTCTAAACTCTAAACCTTAAAAAAAATAAAATAATAATAATTTTTGTCATGTAGTCATATCCTCGAGCCGAATCATCTAAAACAAAGTGCCAAACTCTATAGTTTTTCCATTTAAGTTAAAATAAGGACCCCGATGAGGACCCGTTATATAATGTGACATTTTAATTATCACTAAGATAGAGCCCTAATTAATTATTCAGAAAAAACCCAAGAAAAAAATGAAAGTTGTCCCATTAAAATGGGTTGAAAAATGTAAGAGAGATCGCGTATAAAAGAAAAATGAAAGGAGTGTCTTTGGCCCGGACACTAGTGCACAGTATGAGCCCAACAGCCCTCCAGTTGTTCAATTTAGATCTTAAATTGTATTTGGATTAAATTTATTCTACAAAGAAAGTCACAGAGAGACAGACAGACGGAGAGAGAGAGACATAGAGAGAAGAGAGAGACAGAGAGATATAGAGACAGAGAGAGTAGACACAGAGAGAGAACGGATCATGTACTCGTCGAAGCACCAAGTGCCACTTCTGATTACGTATAGTTTTATCTCACAAAGAATTACCAGAAATACTTTCTCCCAATCAATATTGTTTCAATTTTGTTGGCTGGTTTGTTTGTTTGTTTGTTTATTTTCTGGTTGTTGTGCTGTGTTGTTTGTTCTTGTAATCAGGGGTGGGATGGGCCGCCGGGACACCGGGAAGATTCCCGATGGGCCGCTAGGACCGGTGATATAATAAAAATAAAAGTCATGAAGATAGGGCCGCTTTTGGTTTTTCCCGGGCCGCTTTGATTTTTTCCCGGGCCGCTTGTACTCCCCAGTCCACCCCTGCCTGTCTGGCAATGCATAAAAACTATTTAAAAAAAAACAAAAAAACTCTAAGTGAACAAAACGATGCACACATTTTGTAATGACCAATGAAATAGTTCATCTTACCTGTGTCACTAGTTCACAACACACGGCGGTATGTGTAAACGCTCAGTGTGTAAACATTCCGCAAAGAGAAAATGGCACACATCAGTAACGGCCCACGGACCGTAACGTGTCAACAAAACTAAGTCAGGCGACTGTTGTCCATAACAACGGGGCGTGACACAAACAGGAATGGCTGACCCTGTTCACCTTAGGTGTGTTGCCCCCCCCCCTCCCTCTTCTGGCGCACATGTACCCAGAGTGGTAGAGTTTCTAGCAGAGGTGGGATTTCGACGAGCAATGTTGAGGTATGGAAATAGGAGAGGTGGGATAACGACTAGCAAGGGTTTAATATGGACTTGACAGGGTGGCTCATCAACTATCAGAAGTAACAGAAGTCGAATATCGATTATTATTATTTTTAAAGTGGTCTTAGGATAGCGCAGTACCCCAGCCAAGGGCCAGGCTCACAGTACCCCAGCCAAGGGCCAGGCTCACAGTACCCCAGCCAAGGGCCAGGCTCACAGTACCCCAGCCAAGGGCCAGGCTCACAGTACCCCAGCCAAGGGCCAGGCTCACAGTACCCCAGCCAAGAGCCAGGCTCACTGTACCCCAGCCAAGGGCCAGGCTCACTGCTCGTCACATAAAAATAAGCGGGAAAAAAGAAACACGATATTAAAAAAGAAAACTGTACCGTAACATTATTCATTGAATTAACAGCTTTGTAAAAATACTGACCTCGCCCACCCAAGTATGATCTACCCCTGTCTAGCCATGGACGGCACCCACCCAAGTATGATCTACCCCTGTCTAGCCATGGACGGCACCCACCCAAGTATGATCTACCCCTGTCTAGCCATGGACAGCACCCACCCAAGTATGATCTACCCCTGTCTAGCAATGGGCGGCACCCAGCAGCATCGAGCGTTGTAAATCAATCAGAAAAGGGGGGAGGGTGTGATAACAAGCAGTGGCGGGGCAGGTCTGTTCATTCATTTTCTCAAACGGTTCATTGGGTTTAGGAATCCGATTGTAAACCAGTATTGGGTTCTCACAATGGATTCAGTGGCGTAGCTAGAGGGTGTGTGGACCGCACCGGGTGACACCAACCTTAGCTATGCCACTAAATGCATTCCTGTGGTAACATCCCCTGTAATATCAGCCCCTGTGGTACTAGCCCCCGAGGTATCAGCCCCCCGTAGTACGAGCCCCCGTGGAACTAGCCCACGTGGTACCAGCCTCTGTGGTACCAGCTCCTTTGGTACCAGCATTTGTGGTACCAGCCCCCTGTGGTACCAGCCCCTGTGGAACTAGCCCACGTGGTACCATCTCTTGTGGTACCAGCCCCTGTGGTACCAGCCCCTGTGGTACCAGCTCCTGTGGTACCAACCACTGTGGTACCAGCTCCTGTGGTACCAGCCACTGTAGTAGCAGCCCATGTGGTGGTACCAGCCCCCGTGGTACATGCCCCTCTGAAAACGGCCCCTGTAGTACCAGCCAACGTCTTAAATCTAATACTAGTTACCAGAGAGCAAAAAGGCAATCAGCTCATGCGTAGAATTGTTGATTGATATTTCATTGCAAGCTGCAGGTATCTATTTTTGGCAACGTTCGGTGTGGTTAAACACAAGAAGTACCTGTCTTGGTAAGACACAAGAAGTACCTGTCTTAGTAAGACACAAGAAGTACCTGTTTTGGTAAGACACAAGAAGTACTTGTCTTGTAAGACACAAGAAGTGCCTGTCCTGGTAAGACAAAAGAAGTACCTGCCTTACATCTTTTACTGCATGTTAACATGTTTTCAGTCTTTTAATTACATGGTCACGATTTAAAAATAACAATTAAATTTATTTGTTAAGTCGACTTGCTCAAATCAACGACCGGTTGGCGAGCTAAATTCGTTCTTTAGACTTGTGTTCCCCCTTTAAAATGAGTAAAACAGAGTATGGTTAAACCTGAAAAATTAAACGCAACAAAACAGCGAACGTGTCGGCAGAAAGCCTTCGTCGGCGAACAAAACAACAGAAAAAACGTTATAAAAATAAGAAATAGCACTTAGCTGGTAAGTAGTATCTGTGGGCAGCAATAGAAGTGTGTTCCCCCTTTAGACTTGTGTTCCCCCTTTAGACTTGTGTTCGCCCTTTAGAATTATGTTCGCCCTTTAGAATTGTGTTCCCCCTTTAGACTTGTGTTCCCCCTTTAGAATTGTGCTTCCTCTGTAGACTCGTGCTTCCCCCTGTAGACTAGTACTTCCCACATAGACTAGTTTTCCCGCTTTTAGATTAAATGTTTCCCCTGTAGACTAGGACTTCCCATTTAGACAAGTGCTTTCCCATCTAGACTAGTGCTTCCCCTTTAGATAAGTGTTTTCCCCTGTAGACTAGTGCTTCTCCTATAGAAAAGTGCTTTCCCCTGTAGACTAGTGCTTCCCCTATAGACAAGTGCTTCCCCCTAGTAGACTAGTGCTTCCCCTATAGACAAGTGCTTCCCCCTAGTAGACTAGTGCTTCCCCTATAGACAAGTGCTTCCCCCTAGTAGACTAGTGCTTCCCCTTTAGATAAGTGCTTTCCCCTGTAGACTAGTGCTTCCCCTATAGAAAAGTGCTTTCCCCTGTAGACTAGTGCTTCCCCTATAGAAAAGTGCCTCCCCCCAGTAGACTAGTGCTTCCCCTCTTCCCCTATAGACAAGTGCCTCCCCCTAGTAGACTAGTGCTTCCCCTATAGACAGGTGCTTCCCCCTGTAGACTAGTGCTTCCCCTATAGACAAGTGCTTCCCCCTAGTAGACTAGTGCTTCCCCTATAGACAAGTGCTTTCCCCTGTAGACTAGTGCTTCCCCTGTAGACAAGTGCTTCCCCCTAGTAGACTTATGTTTCCCCTATAGACAAGTGCTTCCCCCTAGTAGACTAGTGCTTCCCCTATAGACAAGTGCTTCCCCCTAGTAGACTTATGTTTCCCCAAGCAAACGAGTGCCTCCCAACATGGGATGTACGACCCACAAATATATTTCACTTGTAGTGTCTTGTATCCTACAACATTGACTCTCAAGACCGAAACAAGCTACGAAACTGACATTCAATCTGCCTTACAGCATCAGCACGGTTACCTATTTTGATGCTTACTTTAGCATCCGGTTACCATTGCCATGCCATTAAGGTAAAATAATTCCATTAGCTTACATATCAATTTCCTCTCGCATTCCTGGCTGTACTGAATTCAGCTGGGCGTTACTTCATTGCCATAATTTGATCTTCTGGATACTATTGGACAAAATGATATGGATTCAATTATCTATACACCTAGTGGGATAACACTCAAAACAGTTGGTACGCGAATAAATCAGTATAAACGAGTACTTTATTAGCATATCTCGATACCAAGTACCAAATATAAAATATTTAAGGAGGATTAGTAGAGTGAATGAACTCATGGCACTTGGAGTAGGCCTAATGGTTGACTTCTGATACGTAAGATTTAGAAATTATAACTGAAACAAACATTAAAATCAATTTAATAATGTATTCTTTTTATTGTAAAACTTTGGGGTAAGATCACAAACTGTTTTTTGTTGTTGTGATTTTTGGGAAAAAAAGAGCATAGAATCTAGTGGGTTGGTGCATATCATTTCCGCTTTCATACCATTTGTGGTTGTCATGGTTTGGGTAAGTAAACATGGATCGGACGAAATCACGGTGAATGGAAATAAATTATTCAGATTAAAAATATACGTTTTATTTTTAAAAACTATATTATTGGGTCTGTTTTAATTAACCATACTTAACTAACTGAAGTAGAGTTTTAAAACAACAAACATGATTTTTGGAACCAACCCAAATTGGTAAAAGAAGGCGGCCACCACGGGCAAGTTACTCTGTTTTACAAAAACTTTGAACGTAGCCCATGCATGTTAAATAAAAGTCGTAAGCAAAACTTCACAAAGCAGTTCCTTCTAAATATATGGTTGCTATTCATAATCAAATGTAATATTCATTTCTTGTAAGTCTTTGTACACTTTCTACACCGCATGCGGCCCGCCCGCACCCACTTTGTGGCCCGGGAAGTAACGAAATATATTATTTTCTTAATAGTTTTACCACAGTCCTATTATCTATCGGCCCGAACACGTTTTTCATAAAGCTTTACGGCCCACTACAAATTTTGGGTTGTGCAGGACCGCTCTATACCAAATAAATGCTATTTGTAGATACATGACGCATTTACCTCAGTTGATACAAAAATTAGTTTCGGATTATGACGCCTTTAAAACCTACTAAAGTAAGATTCTTTTATGACGTTGTTATTCAATAAGCACAGGCGGAGCGTGTCATGTGGCACGGTGTGTATCATGTGGCACGGTGCGTGTCATGTGGCACGTTGCTGGTAGTTTCATGATGTGGAAATAGGGTTGCCAGATACGTGGACACCAAAAGGAGGACATAATAAAACAAAAAAGAGGACAAAGGAGGACAAAAGAGGACAAAGGAGGACATTTTGAATGTTTCATTTGAGTCGTCCCGGATTAAACTCACAGTCAGCACAATTTTATTGCAATAGCTGCCAATTAAGTGTATCTTACTCTTAGTGGATCGACCGAGAAACAGTCACGTTAAAAAAAAAAAAACAAATTCAAAGAACGCCTTTTTCAAAATGTCAAAAAAACTTCATTTAAATAGCCAATTGTACAATCATTACCTTATAATCTTTATTAATTCCATGACATATTTCTCGGAAGAGCCAACTTTTCGCAGAAGATCCTCGTTGGCAATCACATATGCATAAAACTGTTCACATGTAAGATTCTTCAAATTGTACTTTGTGAGAATGATGCCCTTTACAGAGTCGAGTAAGAGTCTATTCCTTTCCTTTGTCCATTGAATCATCTTCATTAAAGTGTGTCTTAACATTGAGACTACTAGATCTTCATTAAAATGTGTCTTAACATTGAGACTACTAGAACTTCATTAAAGTGTGTCTAACTTTTTGACTACTAGATCTTCATTAAAGTGTGTGTTAATATTGAGACTACTAGACCTTCATTAAAGTGTGTGTTAACATTGAGACTACTAGACCTTCATTAAAGTGTGTGTTAACATTGAGACTACTAGACCTTCATTAAAGTGTGTGTTAACATTGAGACTACTAGACCTTCATTAAAGTGTGTGTTAACATTGAGACTACTAGACCTTCATTAAAGTGTGTGTTAACATTGAGACTACTAGACCTTCATTAAAGTGTGTGTTAACATTGAGACTACTAGACCTTCATTAAAGTGTGTGTTAACATTGAGACTACTAGACCTTCATTAAAGTGTGTGTTAACATTGAGACTACTAGACCTTCATTAAAGTGTGTGTTAACATTGAGACTACTAGACCTTCATTAAAGTGTGTGTTAACATTGAGACTACTAGATCTTCATTAAAGTGTGTGTTAACATTGAGACTACTAGACCTTCATTAAAGTGTGTCATAAAGTTTTTGTCTGTCGTGTTTACTGCCGACTACCAATGAAACATGGTTATTTTGTCTCCTAGTATCTTGTGGAACGTTCTCGATTGGACGAGAAACGTAAACAATGTCAAAGGCGTTTCTGGACGAGTCGGTAGGTCCTCTATATAAATAAGGGGTTTCAGATATTCATGGAGATTCAGATTCAGATAGATATTTTTAACCTCGCGAGACGTGTATTATTCTTTGTGTACTCATATGTGTTTATTCGCATTCGTCATTATACATTATTAATTGGCTCATTGTACTAAATGTGTACCGGTAAAAGATCTATCCTACTCTGTAAGTTGATGATTTGTAATTATATTTCTTTTGTTTTGTAATTCTATTAATACTTAAATAAATCTTATTACTTGCAATTAGCAACTGTTTTGGGTGTCGTAGTTTTGCTATTGTATTTCTCTATGGTATCGTCCTTTGTTGTGCACTGTTTGAAAGAGCCATAACTTAAAACAAGAGATTAATTTCTCACAATAGAAGCCAGTGCGTAACAACATTTAGACAACTAGACCTTCATTAAAGTGTGTATTAACATTGTGACTACTAGAACTGCACCGACGCTCTTCTCCATATTATTCTTGATTCCCCTTCAATTCGTCTTCAGGGACTGCGAAGATGGAATGTACATCCATAGCAGTTCTGATGACAGGCTGTTCAATATCGCCCGCCTTCGTGCAAAGACCAAATTAAAAACAAGGTACTTATTTGTGAACTGCTTTTCGCTGACGATGCCGCCTTAACATCTCACATAGAAGGTCTTCAGCGGCTAGTTAATCGCCTCTCACACGCTTATTAAGGTTTTGGACTGGCAATTACATTACAGAAAACAAATGTCTTCATGCAAGAAGCACTGTCCCCTCCAAACATATCTATTGCTGACCATAATCTGTTGGTAGTTAAGCATTTCACATACCTTGGATCCAATATTTCTAATTCTCTCTGTTGACGAAGACATGAACATCAGGATCGCAAACGCAGCAAAAACTATCGCTAAATTAAATAAGTGGATGCGGACCTTAAACTAACTGATAGTTGGGCAAAGACTGACTGAATTTTAATCACAGAAGCTACAGATTATAGATCAGAATTAATAAATTTTATAGTTTAACAACCCAAATCAGTTACACAGTTCCTTTTTTAATGTTTACTAGTCAATAATAACTATTTTGACTGAGATTTTGTATTTTGTACTTGGTTTTAACAGTGGTCCCAGGTTCCTATATAAATTACCTACAATTACTAAAATTGCTTTCAGATGTGTATTTGCAATCAAAACCTTAGCAAACTATACATTTTCTTAAAGAAAAATGAATTGGCTACAACATTTAGATTTGTGTTTTAAGTGTATCTATAAAAATTAATGATGTTATGAGCACTTGAAAGCAAGACATTTTGTCGATTTTTATTTTCTTGAGAATTACAAGGTCAAGGACATTGCCCCAAATTTTTTTTACGGGGTGGGCAATATGGCCAACGTTATCCCCATCCATTTACCTTCCTAAAAATAGATACTTATAGGGGTCTTGTATCAATATTACTATGTCATTTAATGCAATTTCAAAAGGTACTAAAAAAACTCTGAAAAGCTCCACACCACAGAATGATGCATGCCACAGTTCGAGGGTTAACATCGGACTAAAAGTTTTTATTTTATAGCATAGCTTTTTATGAGACAAACATGGCGCAAAGAGTGCGGCTTTGAGAAAAGTTTAAAAAGTCAGTTGGCGGGTAATGCACAACCATAATTGCGTAAATCGTAGCAATCTGCTACAGTAGCAAAGGATTATCATTAAAATTGCCGCTCGTGATTACAGGTGAGGGGAATTCCGAGCCTGTCAGCTTGGTCACTTTCAAAATCTTCTTCTTCTTGTTATGCCTTTTTACCCTGTCCGAGGAATAGGCCATCCACAAGAATTCTCCATTCATCACGGTCATGTGGTTTCCTTTCCAGTTGTTTCCAGGTGTATCCCATATTTTGCGTGTCTGCCTCTAGCTCGCGTCTCCATGTATTCTTTGGCATTCCTATCTTTCTTTTTCCATGTGGATTCATGTTAGGAATAGTCTGGTAATGCTATTTGGGTTTTTTCGGAGAGTATGTCCTATCCATCTCCATCTTTTCTTTAAACTGTCTTCGTCGATGGGCACCTGGTGAATCCTTTCTAGTAGATCTTTGTTGGTGATAATATTTGGCCATTTGATGTTCAGGATCTTTCTAAAGCAAATGTTTATGCAGGTCTGTACTTTCTGTGTAATGCTCGCCGCTGTTTCCCAAGTTTCTGCTCCAAATAGTAGGACTGTATTTCAAAATAAGGTTGGTCAAAAAGGCCTATACTACGATAAAAAGTCAATATTCATTTTACCTACAATAGCTGCTTCCTTCGCATCAATAATTCATAAATATGGCCTGCTCATGCATACTGCTTGACACGTTTTAGCTTTTAAAGCCTGCATGGAGAAGGATGGGGTGGTTGTTCCTGTAATAAGTGATCCCAAATGGCTCATGGACTTGGTTTTTCTTGTTGACATTACGCAAGAGCTGAATGTGCTCAACAAAAAGTTACCAGATCAGAGGTAAATTGTCAGTGTTGCCTATGACAATGTCAGGGCATTCTGCATATAACTAGTGTTATGGTTCTTAGAGTAACCTCTGCCATTCCCAGCATGCAAAGTACTCATGGACTCGGGCACACCATTCAGTAGTAACTTACTAGTAAGTATACTGATGCCATTGCAAAGCTACAGAAAAATAAAATTGAGCACATTTTTTAGACTTTAAAACATAGCCAATTTTCAGCTTTTTGGTGACCCTTTCTCCTTTAATGTGTAAGATTCCCCGCGCAGGGAGTTGAGAGGGAAAACAGACAGCATGGAGATTTTATTGCATTGCCCTCCACCTGCTTTCTCACTCTAGCCAAAGTTGCTCAGCTGTGTAAAAAGAAGCACTTCCAAGTCTCTGGTAACAGTGAGTAGGTGGAAGAAAGTGAAGCCTAGTTCTTGAGAATCCTTAATGTTTTTATTTGTTATTTATAAAGGTTGAGCAGATTGTAACAGTTGTACTTTAATGAATTTCGAAACCAAACTTAAACCGAAAGTTAACTTTTCAGTTTCGGCCGAAACAGAAACTAGACCAAAAGTGATCAAATGGTTACTTTCGGCGCCGAAACCGAAGCCGAAATTCGGTCGGTCTCTAGTCTTAACTTTGAGGCTACTAAATCTAAATCATAATACACATTATCTTCTTAATTTAAAGCTAAATATAAAAATAACGGCTAATACATTAATTGTTACATTTGTAGCATTAACTTATTTCCGATCAATTACAAATAGCATTTCAACATTTGTCAAAGGGGCACATAAAGATGTCTTCTTTTTTTAAACATCGTAAGTCCTACTTCACAAAGGCATGGGGTGCCAAGTAAGAACTAGTTAACAAAGACAGGGGGTGCCAAGTAAGTCCTACTTCATAAAGGCAGGGGATGCCAAGTAAGAACTAGTTAACAAAGGCAGGGGTGCCAAGTAAGAACTAGTTAACAAAGGCAGGGGTGCCAAGTAAGAACAAGTTAACAAAGACAGGGGGTGCCAAGTAAGACCTACTTCATAAAGGCAGGGGTTGCCAAGTAAGAACTAGTTAACAAAGACAGGGGGTGCCAAGTAAGTCCTACTTCATAAAGGCAGGGGTTACCAAGTAAGAACTAGTTAACAAAGGCAGGGGTGCCAAGTAAGACCTACTTCACAAAGGCAGGGTTGCCAAGTAAGACCTACTTCACAAAGGCAGGGGTGCCAAGTAAGACCTACTTCACAAAGCCAGGGTTGCCAAGTAAGACCTTCTTCACAAAGGCAAGGGTGCCAAGTACGACCTACTTCACGAAAGCAAAGTGTGCTAAGTAAGACCTACTTCACAAAGGCAGGGGTGCCAAAATCGTCTCTTAACTGGTCCACCCCGGGCGCCACTTTTTACTATATATCTTTCGGCAAGGACCTGGATACATGGCTTGAGAATCAGTTTTAATTTCTACAGAAAACGATAAATGACACCGCAAAAATGTAACATCAGAAACTGACAAATAGTTTCTTATACAGCTCATAGATTTACACAGAGCTCATAGATTTACCACAGAACTCATAGATTTACACAAGAGCTCATAGATTTAACATAGAGCTCTTAGATTTGCTACTTAGCTCTTAGATTTACCCCAGAGCTCATAGATTTAACATTGAGCTTATAGATTTACCAAAGAGCTCATAGATTTACCAAAGAGCTCATAATTTACCAAGAGCTCATAGATTTACCACAGAGCTCATACATTTGCCACAGAAGTCATACATTTACCACAGAGCTCATTGATTTACCAATAATGTTTTGTACTCACCTCTTGCTAGGGACTTGAGTTTTCAAGACAACTAACTACCTGGTCGTATAGTATTTTTAAAGTCACACGATTGATCCAATTTAAGAGAAGTTGAGCAAAATCGCACCCCCCCCCCCCAATCGGCTCTTTCTCTTGCTAGGGACTTGAGTTTTCAAGACAACTAACTACCTGGTCGTATAGTATTTTTAAAGTCACACGATTGATCCAATTTAAGAGAAGTTGAGCAAAATCGCACCCCCCCCCCCAATCGGCTCTTCATGTTTTTATCTGTCCACACCTAACTGATGGTATTTTGAGGTTTGTTTATTGTATGGTATTATGGTATCTTCACACTTTAAAGCAATGGTTCTCATATTATTAAGGGAATGGTTTTAAAATGCAATGAGGGTATACAATCTTAAGCAAATCCCATTAAATATGTAATTAAATCAAGTCCGTCTCGCAATGATTATTTTGTCTACCTCTAAACCTGGACACTGTGGGTTGGATGAAGTTGGCCAGGACACTATGGGTTGAATGAAGTTGACCAGGACACGGTGGGTTGAATGAAGTTGACCAGGACACTGTGAGTTGAAGTTGTCCAGGAATGATTCACAATTTAAAAAAAAAAAATCTAGCCGGACTGATTAGTTCGGGCGTGTTTACATGATCTTTGTGGTGAGGCTATCCCAAAATACGTCACGTGACTCTTGGTGGTGGGGTTTATCCCAAGATAGGAGAACCCCCCATGGACAGATATGCATAATATCCTTTTGAAGTTACCAAAAACATATCCGTCACGTGACTCTCTGGGGCCCCTGCCACGTTTCGGTTTGTGCCCCCTGCGTTCAAAGTTCCTAGTTAAGTTAAGAACTTTTGGCCTCTTAAATATCCGAGGCCTTGTCAACATATCAGCTTACGTGAAATAAAGGGCTTTCCCATTAGTAATGGAGTTAAAATAATGTCCTCGTGCTAAAATGTTTTCTAAACTTGATCTGAGTTGATTAAAAATGAATGTGTTCCAGCTCCTTAGTTGGTTACAAACACTTCGCTGGGGAATTCCCCTTAGTTTAACAACAGCTTGTTGCATTTGTTTAGCCTTCCATTATCGAATGGCAGTGTGCTGCTCACCACCTCTCGTCATGACCCCGTCAACAGGTACACAGACACACACACACACACATAAACATACATAGACACACATACACCACACACAGGAACACAGATACATACAACACACTCACAGACACACAGACACACACAGGCAAACAGACACACACACAGGGGCACACAAAGACACAAAGGTACACATACACAGATACACACAGATTCCAACAGGCACACACAAACACACAGAAACTCAGACACCCACAGACAAGCGCACAGACATACACAGGCACACAAACACAGATACACACACATATACACAGACACTCAGAGACACACAGGCAAAAACAGACCCTTGGGCACACTCCTTCGCCCCACATTTACCATGTTAGTGGATGCCCTGATAGTATCTAAAGTGACCATGTTAGTGGATGCCCTGATAGTATCTAAAGTGACCATGTTAGTGGATGCACTGATAGTATCTAAAGTGACCATGTTAGTGGATGCCCTGATAGTATCTAAAGTGACCATGTTAGTGGATGCACTGATAATATCTAAAGTGACCATGTTAGTGGATGCCCTGATAGTATCTAAAGTGACCATGTTAGTGGATGCCCTGATAATATCTAAAGTGACCATGTTAGTGGATGCCCTGATAGTATCTAAAGTGACCATGTTAGTGGATGCCCTGATAGTATCTAAAGTGACCATGTTAGTGGATGCCCTGATAATATCTAAAGTGACCATGTTAGTGGATGCCCTGATAGTATCTAAAGTGACCATGTTAGTGGATGCCCTGATAGTATCTAAAGTGATCATGTTAGTGGATGCCCTGATAGCATCTAAAGTGACCATGTTAGTGGATGCCATGATAGTATCTAAAGTGACCATGTTAGTGGATGCCCTGATAGTATCTAAAGTGACCATGTTAGTGGATGACTGATAATATCTAAAGTGATCATGTTAGTGGATGCACTGATAATATCTAGAGTGACCATGTTAGTGGATGCACTGATAATATCTAAAGTGACCATGTTAGAGGATGCACTGATAATATCTAGAGTGACCATGTTAGTGGATGCACTGATAATATCTAAAGTGACCATGTTAATGGATGCACTGATAATATCTAAAGTGACCATGTTAGTGGATGACTGATAATATCTAAAGTGATCGTGTTAGTGGAAGCACTGATAATATCTAGAGTGACCATGTTAGTGGATGCACTGATAATATCTAAAGTGACCATGTTAGTGGATGCACTGATAATATCTAAAGAGACCATGTTAGTGGATGCACTGATAATATCTAAAGTGACCATGTTAGTTGATGCACTGCTATTATCTAGAGTGATCGTGTTAGTGGAAGCACTGATAATATCTAGAGTGACCATGTTAGTGGATGCACTGATAATATCTAAAGTGACCATGTTAGTGGATGCACTGATAATATCTAAAGAGACCATGTTAGTGGATGCACTGATAATATCTAAAGTGACCATGTTAGTTGATGCACTGCTATTATCTAGAGTGACCATGTTAGTGGATGCACTGTTAATATCTAAAGTGACCATGTTAGTGGATGCACTGATAATATCTAAAGTGACCATGTTAGTGGATGCACTGATAATATCTAAAGTGACCATGTTAGTGGATGCACTGATAATATCTAGAGTGACCATGTTAGTGGATGCACTGATAGTATCTAAATTGACCTTGTTAGTGGACGCACTGATAATATCTAAAGTGACCATGTTAGTGGATGCACTGATAATATCTAAAGTGATCATGTTAGTGGATGCACTGATAATATCTAAAGTGACTATGTTAGTGGATGCACTAATAGTATCTAAAATGACCATGTTAGTGGATGCACTGATAATATCTAAAGTGATCATGTTAGTGGATGTACTGATACTATCTAAAGTGACCATGTTAGTGGATGAACTGATAATATCTAAAGTGACCATGTTGGTGGATGCACTAATAATATCTAAAGTGATCATGTTAGTGGATGCACTGATAGTATCTAAAGTGACCATGTTAGTGGATGCACTGATAATATCTAGAGTGACCATGTTAGTGGATGCACTGATATTATCTAGAGTGACCATGTTAGTGGTTGCACTGATAATATCTAAAGTGACCATGTTAGTGGATGCACTGATAATATCTAAAGTGACCATGTTAGTGGATGCACTGATAATATCTAAAGTGACCATGTTAGTGGATGCACTGATAATATCTAAAGTGACCATGTTAGTGGATGCACTGATAATATCTAAAGTGACCATGTTAGTGGATGCACTGATAATATCTAAAGTGACCATGTTAGTGGATGCACTGATAATATCTAAAGTGACCATGTTAGTGGATGCACTGATAATATCTAAAGTGACCATGTTAGTGGATGCACTGATAATATCTAAAGTGACCATGTTAGTGGATGCACTGATAATATCTAAAGTGACCATGTTAGTGGATGCACTGATAATATCTAAAGTGACCATGTTAGTGGATGCACTGATAATATCTAAAGTGACCATGTTAGTGGATGCACTGATAATATCTAAAGTGACCATGTTAGTGGATGCACTGATAATATCTAAAGTGACCATGTTAGTGGATGCACTGATAATATCTAAAGTGACCATGTTAGTGGATGCACTGATAATATCTAAAGTGACCATGTTAGTGGATGCACTGATAATATCTAAAGTGACCATGTTAGTGGATGCACTGATAATATCTAAAGTGACCATGTTAGTGGATGCACTGATAATATCTAAAGTGACCATGTTAGTGGATGCACTGATAATATCTAAAGTGACCATGTTAGTGGATGCACTGATAATATCTAAAGTGACCATGTTAGTGGATGCACTGATAATATCTAAAGTGACCATGTTAGTGGATGCACTGATAATATCTAAAGTGACCATGTTAGTGGATGCACTGATAATATCTAAAGTGACCATGTTAGTGGATGCACTGATAATATCTAAAGTGACCATGTTAGTGGATGCACTGATAATATCTAAAGTGACCATGTTAGTGGATGACTGATAATAACTAAAGTGATCATGTTAGTGGAAGCACTGATATTATCTAGAGTGACCATGTTAGTGGATGCACTGATAATATCTAAAGTGATCATGTTAGTGGATGCACTGATAATATCTAAAGTGACCATGTTAGTGGATGCACTGATAATATCTAAAGTGACTATGTTAGTGGATGAACTGATAATATCTAAAGTGACCATGTTAGTGGATGCACTGATAATATCTAAAGTGACCATGGTAGTGGATGCACTGATAATATCTAGAGTGACCATGTTAGTGGATGCACTGATAATATCTAAAGTGACCATGTTAGTGGATGCACTGATAGTATCTAAAGTGACCATGTTAGTGGATGCACTGATAATATCTAAAGTGACTATGTTAGTGGATGCACTGATAATATCTAAAGTGACCATGTTAGTGGATGCACTGATAATATCTAGAGTGACCATGTTAGTGGATGCACTGATAATATCTAAAGTGACCATGTTAGTGGATGCACTGATAATATCTAAAGTGACCATGTTAGTGGATGCACTGATAATATCTTAAGTGACTATGTTAGTGGATGCATTGATAATATCTAAAGTGACTATGTTAGTGGATGTACTGATAATATCTAAAGTGACCATGTTAGTGGATGCACTGATAATATCTAGAGTGACCATGTTAGTGGATGCACTGATAATATCTAAAGTGACCATGTTAGTGGATGCACTGATAGTATCTAAAGTGACCATGTTAGTGGATGCACTGATAATATCTAAAGTGATCATGTTAGTTGATGCACTGATAATATCTAAAGTGACCATGTTAGTGGATGCACTGATAATATCTAAAGTGACCATGTTAGTGGATGCACTGATAATATCTAAAGTGACCATGTTAGTGGATGCACTGATAATATCTAAAGTGACCATGTTAGTGGATGCACTGATAATATCTAGAGTGACCATGTTAGTGGATGCACTGATATTATCTAGAGTGACCATGTTAGTGGATGCACTGATAATATCTAAAGTGACCATGTTAGTGGATGCACTGATAGTATCTAAAGTGACCATGTTAGTGGATGCACTGATAATATCTAAAGTGACTATGTTAGTGGATGCACTGATAATATCTAAAGTGACTATGTTAGTGGATGTACTGATAATATCTAAAGTGACCATGTTAGTGGATGCACTGATAATATCTAAAGTGACCATGTTAGTGGATGCACTGATAATATCTAAAGTGACCATGTTAGTGGATGCACTGATAATATCTAAAGTGACCATGTTAGTGGATGCACTGATAATATCTAAAGTGACCATGTTAGTGGATGCACTGATAATATCTAAAGTGACCATGTTAGTGGATGCACTGATAATATCTAAAGTGACCATGTTAGTGGATGCACTGATAATATCTAAAGTGACCATGTTAGTGGATGCACTGATAATATCTAAAGTGACCATGTTAGTGGATGCACTGATAATATCTAAAGTGACCATGTTAGTGGATGCACTGATAATATCTAAAGTGACCATGTTAGTGGATGCACTGATAATATCTAAAGTGACCATGTTAGTGGATGCACTGATAATATCTAAAGTGACCATGTTAGTGGATGCACTGATAATATCTAAAGTGACCATGTTAGTGGATGCACTGATAATATCTAAAGTGACCATGTTAGTGGATGCACTGATAATATCTAAAGTGACCATGTTAGTGGATGCACTGATAATATCTAAAGTGACCATGTTAGTGGATGCACTGATAATATCTAAAGTGACCATGTTAGTGGATGCACTGATAATATCTAAAGTGACCATGTTAGTGGATGCACTGATAATATCTAAAGTGACCATGTTAGTGGATGCACTGATAATATCTAAAGTGACCATGTTAGTGGATGCACTGATAATATCTAAAGTGACCATGTTAGTGGATGCACTGATAATATCTAAAGTGACCATGTTAGTGGATGCACTGATAATATCTAAAGTGACCATGTTAGTGGATGCACTGATAATATCTAAAGTGACCATGTTAGTGGATGCACTGATAATATCTAAAGTGACCATGTTAGTGGATGCACTGATAATATCTAAAGTGACCATGTTAGTGGATGCACTGATAATATCTAAAGTGACCATGTTAGTGGATGCACTGATAATATCTAAAGTGACCATGTTAGTGGATGCACTGATAATATCTAAAGTGACCATGTTAGTGGATGCACTGATAATATCTAAAGTGACCATGTTAGTGGATGCACTGATAATATCTAAAGTGACCATGTTAGTGGATGCACTGATAATATCTAAAGTGACCATGTTAGTGGATGCACTGATAATATCTAAAGTGACCATGTTAGTGGATGCACTGATAATATCTAAAGTGACCATGTTAGTGGATGCACTGATAATATCTAAAGTGACCATGTTAGTGGATGCACTGATAATATCTAAAGTGACCATGTTAGTGGATGCACTGATAATATCTAAAGTGACCATGTTAGTGGATGCACTGATAATATCTAAAGTGACCATGTTAGTGGATGCACTGATAATATCTAAAGTGACCATGTTAGTGGATGCACTGATAATATCTAAAGTGACCATGTTAGTAGATGCACTGATAGTATCTAAAGTGACCATGTTAGTGGATGAACTGATAATATCTAAAGTGACCATGTTGGTGGATGCACTAATAATATCTAAAGTGATCATGTTAGTGGATGCACTGATAGTATCTAAAGTGACCATGTTAGTGGATGCACTGATAATATCTAGAGTGACCATGTTAGTTGATGCACTGATATTATCTAGAGTGACCATGTTAGTGGTTGCACTGATAATATCTAAAGTGACCATGTTACTGGGTGCACTGATAGTATCTAAAGTGACCATGTTAGTGGATGCACTGATAATATCTAAAGTGACTATGTTAATGGATGCACTGATAATATCTAAAGTGACTTTCTTAGTGGATGTACTGATAATATCTAAAGTGACCATGTTAGTGGATGCACTGATAATATCTAAAGTGACCATGTTAGTGGATGCACTGATAATATCTAAAGTGACCATGTTAGTGGATGGCCTGATAATATCTAAAGTGATCATGTTAGTTGATGCACTGATAATATCTAAAGTGACCATGTTAGTGGATGCACTGATAATATCTAAAGTGACCATGTTAGTGGATGCACTGATAATATCTAAAGTGACCATGTTAGTGGATGCACTGATAATATCTAAAGTGACCATGTTAGTGGATGCACTGATAATATCTAAAGTGACCATGTTAGTGGATGCACTGATAATATCTAAAGTGACCATGTTAGTGGATGCACTGATAATATCTAAAGTGACCATGTTAGTGGATGCACTGATAATATCTAAAGTGACCATGTTAGTGGATGCACTGATAATATCTAAAGTGACCATGTTAGTGGATGCACTGATAATATCTAAAGTGACCATGTTAGTGGATGCACTGATAATATCTAAAGTGACCATGTTAGTGGATGCACTGATAATATCTAAAGTGACCATGTTAGTGGATGCACTGATAATATCTAAAGTGACCATGTTAGTGGATGCACTGATAATATCTAAAGTGACCATGTTAGTGGATGCACTGATAATATCTAAAGTGACCATGTTAGTGGATGCACTGATAATATCTAAAGTGACCATGTTAGTGGATGCACTGATAATATCTAAAGTGACCATGTTAGTGGATGCACTGATAATATCTAAAGTGACCATGTTAGTGGATGCACTGATAATATCTAAAGTGACCATGTTAGTGGATGCACTGATAATATCTAAAGTGACCATGTTAGTGGATGCACTGATAATATCTAAAGTGACCATGTTAGTGGATGCACTGATAATATCTAAAGTGACCATGTTAGTGGATGCACTGATAATATCTAAAGTGACCATGTTAGTGGATGCACTGATAATATCTAAAGTGACCATGTTAGTGGATGCACTGATAATATCTAAAGTGACCATGTTAGTGGATGCACTGATAATATCTAAAGTGACCATGTTAGTGGATGCACTGATAATATCTAAAGTGACCATGTTAGTGGATGCACTGATAATATCTAAAGTGACCATGTTAGTGGATGCACTGATAATATCTAAAGTGACCATGTTAGTGGATGCACTGATAATATCTAAAGTGACCATGTTAGTGGATGCACTGATAATATCTAAAGTGACCATGTTAGTGGATGCACTGATAATATCTAAAGTGACCATGTTAGTGGATGCACTGATAATATCTAAAGTGACCATGTTAGTGGATGCACTGATAATATCTAAAGTGACCATGTTAGTGGATGCACTGATAATATCTAAAGTGACCATGTTAGTGGATGCACTGATAATATCTAAAGTGACCATGTTAGTGGATGCACTGATAATATCTAAAGTGACCATGTTAGTGGATGCACTGATAATATCTAAAGTGATCATGTTAGTGGATGACTGATAATATCTAAAGTGACCATGTTAGTGGATGGACTGATAGTATCTAAAGTGACCATGTTAGTGGATGACTGATAATAACTAAAGTGATCATGTTAGTGGAAGCACTGATATTATCTAGAGTGACCATGTTAGTGGATGCATTGATAATATCTAAAGTGATCATGTTAGTGGATGCACTGATAATATCTAAAGTGACCATGTTAGTGGATGCACTGATAATATCTAAAGTGACTATGTTAGTGGATGAACTGATAATATCTAAAGTGACCATGTTAGTGGATGCACTGATAATATCTAAAGTGACCATGGTAGTGGATGCACTGATAATATCTAAAGTGACCATGTTAGTGGATGCACTGATAATATCTAAAGTGACCATGTTAGTGGATGCACTGATAGTATCTAAAGTGACCATGTTAGTGGATGCACTGATAATATCTAAAGTGACTATGTTAGTGGATGCACTGATAATATCTAAAGTGACCATGTTAGTGGATGCACTGATAATATCTAGAGTGACCATGTTAGTGGATGCACTGATAATATCTAAAGTGACCATGTTAGTGGATGCACTGATAATATCTAAAGTGACCATGTTAGTAGATGCACTGATAGTATCTAAAGTGACCATGTTAGTGGATGAACTGATAATATCAAAAATCATGTTAGTGGATGCACTGATAATATCTAAAGTGACCATGTTAGTGGATGCACTGATAATATCTAAAGTGACTATGTTAGTGGATGCACTGATAATATCTAAACTGACCATGTTAGTGGATGCACTGATAATATCTAAAGTGACCATGGTAGTGGATGCACTGATAATATCTAGAGTGACCATGTTAGTGGATGCACTGATAATATCTAAAGTGACCATGTTAGTGGATGCACTGATAATATCTAAAGTGACCATGTTAGTGGATGCACTGATAATATCTTAAGTGACTATGTTAGTGGATGCACTGATAGTATCTTAAGTGACCATGTTAGTGGATGCACTGATAATATCTAAACTGACCATGTTAGTGGATGCACTGATAATATCTAAAGTGACCATGTTAGTGGATGCACTGATAATATCTAAAGTGACCATGTTAGTGGATGCACTGATAATATCTAAAGTGACCATGTTATTGGATGCACTGATAATATCTAAAGTGACCATGTTAGTGGATGCACTGATAATATCTAAAGTGACCATGTTAGTGGATGAACTGATAATTTCTAAAGTGACCATGTTAGTGGATGCACTGATAATATCTAAAGTGATCATGTTAGTGGATGCACTGATAATATCTAAAGTGATCATGTTAGTGGATGCACTGATAATATCTAAAGTGACCATGTTAGTGGATGACTGATAATATCTAAAGTGATCATGTTAGTGGAAGCACTGATATTATCTAGAGTGACCATGTTAGTGGATGCACTGATAATATCTAAAGTGATCATGTTAGTGGAAGCACTGATAATATCTAAAGTGACCATGTTAGTGGATGCACTGATAATATCTAAAGTGACTATGTTAGTGGATGAACTGATAATATCTAAAGTGACCATGTTAGTGGATGCACTGATAATATCTAAAGTGACCATGGTAGTGGATGCACTGATAATATCTAGAGTGACCATGTTAGTGGATGCACTGATAATATCTAAAGTGACCATGTTAGTGGATGCACTGATAGTATCTAAAGTGACCATGTTAGTGGATGCACTGATAATATCTAAATTGACTATGTTAGTGGATGCACTGATAATATCTAAAGTGACCATGTTAGTGGATGCACTGATAATATCTAAATTGATCATGTTAGTGGATGCACTGATAATATCTAAAGTGACCATGTTAGTAGATGCACTGATAGTATCTAAAGTGACCATGTTAGTGGATGAACTGATAATATCTAAAGTGACCATGTTTGTGGATGCACTAATAATATCTAAAGTGATCATGTTAGTGGATGCACTGATAGTATCTAAAGTGACCATGTTAGTGGATGCACTGATAATATCTAAAGTGACCATGTTAGTGGATGCACTGATAATATCTAAAGTGACCATGTTAGTGGATGCACTGATAATATCTAAAGTGACCATGTTAGTGGATGCACTGATAATATCTAAAGTGACCATGTTAGTGGATGCACTGATAATATCTAAAGTGACCATGTTAGTGGATGCACTGATAATATCTAAAGTGACCATGTTAGTGGATGCACTGATAATATCTAAAGTGACCATGTTAGTGGATGCACTGATAATATCTAAAGTGACCATGTTAGTGGATGCACTGATAATATCTAAAGTGACCATGTTAGTGGATGCACTGATAATATCTAAAGTGACCATGTTAGTGGATGCACTGATAATATCTAAAGTGACCATGTTAGTGGATGCACTGATAATATCTAAAGTGACCATGTTAGTGGATGCACTGATAATATCTAAAGTGACCATGTTAGTGGATGCACTGATAATATCTAAAGTGACCATGTTAGTGGATGCACTGATAATATCTAAAGTGACCATGTTAGTGGATGCACTGATAATATCTAAAGTGACCATGTTAGTGGATGCACTGATAATATCTAAAGTGACCATGTTAGTGGATGCACTGATAATATCTAAAGTGACCATGTTAGTGGATGCACTGATAATATCTAAAGTGACCATGTTAGTGGATTCACTGATAATATCTAAAGTGACCATGTTAGTGGATGCACTGATAATATCTAAAGTGACCATGTTAGTGGATGCACTGATAATATCTAAAGTGACCATGTTAGTGGATGCACTGATAATATGTAAAGTGATCATGTTAGTGGATGCCCTGATAATATCTAAAGAGACCATGTTAGTGGATGCACTGATAGTATCTAAAGTGACCATGTTAGTGGATGCACTGATAATATCTAAAGTGACCATGTTAGTGGATGCACTGATAATATCTAAAGTGACCATGTTAGTGGATGCACTGATAATATCTAAAGTGATCATGTTAGTGGATGCACTGATAATATCTAAAGTGACCATGTTAGTGGATGCACTGATAATATCTAAAGTGACCATGTTAGTGGATGCACTGATAATATCTAAAGTGACCATGTTAGTGGATGCACTGATAATATCTAAAGTGACCATGTTAGTGGATGCACTGATAATATCTAAAGTGACCATGTTAGTGGATGCACTGATAATATCTAAAGTGACCATGTTAGTGGATGCACTGATAGTATCTAAAGTGACCATGTTAGTGGATGCACTGATAATATCTAAAGTGACCATGTTAGTGGATGCACTGATAATATCTAAAGTGAATATGTTATTTGAAATAGAATAATTACATTGTACATTGTTCATCTTTCCTTGTTCATTTCCCCCAAGATTTGGCTACGCTTGATTTACTGTTCACTGCAACATCTGGGGTCCATGCGCTCATTGCAGGGTACGTTTATCCAACCTTTTACTACACATAAGCATAGCAGGATGCCCTTGTGCTGAACTTTGACACACACCTGCAACTGACCTGGTCATTATTAAGATTAGAATCAAATGAATGCTAATGACATTATAGACATGATTAGGTTGACCTTTTGTTTTGGTTTGTGTGTGTGTAAGAGTGTGTGTGTGCAGTGTGCAAGTGTGTGTGTGCAAGTGTGTGTATGTGGGTGTGCATGTGTGTAAATTTGTATGCGAGTGTGTGTATGTACTAGATCAGTAGTAAAGTGTACTAGATAAGTAGAACAGGTGTACTAGATCATTAGAACAAGTGTACTAGATCATTAGAACAAGTGTGCTAGATCATTAGAACAAATGTACTAGATCATTAGAACAAATGTACCAGATCATTAGAACAAGTGTACAAGATCATTATAACAAATGTAATAGATCAGTAGAACAAGTATACTAGATCATTAGAAAAAATGCACTAGATCATTAGAACAAATGTAATAGATTAGTAGAACAAGTGTACTAGATCATTAGAACAAGTGCACTAGATCATTAGAACAAGTTTACTAGATCATTAGAACAAGTGTACTAGATCATTAGAACAAGTGTACTATATCATTAGAAAAAGTGTACTAGATCATTAGTACAATTGTTCTAGATCATTAGAACAAGTGTACTAGATCAGTAGAGCAAGTGTACTAGATCAGTAGAGCAAGTGTACTAGATCATTAGAACAAGTGTACTAGATCAGTAGAGCAAGTGTACTAGATCATTAGAACAAGTGTACTAGATCAGTAGAGCAAGTGTACTAGATCAGTAGAACAAGTGTACTAGATCATTAGAACAAGTGTACTAGATCAGTAGAGCAAGTGAACTAGATCAAAATAACAGGTGTACTAGATCAGAAGCCAAAGTCTACTAGATCAGTAGAACAAGTCTTTAGCGTACTAGATCAGTAGCCTAAGTCTACTAGATCAGTAGAACAAGTCTTTAGTGTACTAGATCAGTAGCCTAAGTCTACTAGATCAGTAGAACAAGTCTTTAGTGTACTAGATCATTAGAACAAGTCTTTAGTGTACTAGATCACCAGATCAAGTGTTTCAGATTATCAGAACAAGTTTACTAGATCAGCAGATCAAGTGTAGAAGATCAGCAAAACAAGGGTACTCGATCAGTAGATCAAGTGTAGAAGATCAGCAAAACAAGGGTACTCGATCAGTAGATCAAGTGTAGAAGATCAGCAAAACAAGGGTACTCGATCAGTAGATCAAGTGTAGAAGATCAGCAAAACAAGGGTACTCGATCAGTAGATCAAGTGTAGAAGATCAGCAAAACAAGGGTACTCGATCAGTAGATCAAGTGTAGAAGATCAGCAAAACAAGGGTACTCGATCAGTAGATCAAGTGTAGAAGATCAGCAAAACAAGGGTACTCGATCAGTAGATCAAGTGTAGAAGATCAGCAAAACAAGGGTACTCGATCAGTAGATCAAGTGTACTAGATCATCAGAACAAGTGTACCTGGAAAGCTGAACGGCTTGATCTTATGAGGAAACTATTGATCCCTGCAACTTCCTGACAGCCGACAATTTCAGAGACATTATCGTCTGCAACGTAGGCTTCAATCATCCATCACAAACTGTTGAAACACCATCGATCGAAGCCGAGCTCAGATTCACCCTAATTGCTCGCAATGTGTAACAGTTTGATCTGGCTTTTCTAATGCAGCCAGCGGTGACATTTTCATGTGTCTTGGTGAAATACAATGAAATCACGTGGTACTGTTGACCAGTGGTCCCCAAACTTGTTCTGTCTCGTAGACCACTTACCATGTTTTTTCGGTTTTGGGTAGACCACTTACTTACCTAATATTGATTTTAAAAAAAAATGTATCGGGAAGATATATGTCTTTATTATAAGGTAAGTAAATGTAAGGTAATGTAAGTAAATAAGTACTTCCTGTGTATGTGGATTATTCCATTCATGGAAGCCACAACCTGCTTACATGTGATCCACTATCATTGACTCCCATTTTCCTTTTATGGACCCAATTTTTTTTCGCTGTCATTGGACCCTTTGTAGGATGTCGTCGACCCCTGGAAGTCGATATAGATCACTTTGGGAATCTCTGCAGTAGACCTTCCATAAAATGGCACGCTTTAAAAAAAAACATGTATAAAAATTTAAGTTGTCAAAAGTTTGTTCAAATTATATGACATAGAAGGGGGCTCTTGAACAAATACAAATATGTTTATTTTGACACCAAAAATGTGCCTATCAAGGATTTTCAATCTTTGTGATTTTTGCTTAACCCAGGTTTCCAATATAAAAAAAGTCTATTTCTGGGATTCCGGTGCCGTATAAAAATAAGTCTATTCCCGGGATTTCGGTACCGTATAAAATGAGTCTATTCCCGGGATTCCAGACAGGTATAAAATGAATCTATTCCCGGGATTGCGGCACCGTCTAAAAATGAGTCTATTCCTGGGATTCCGGTATCATATAAAAATGAGTCTATTCCCGGGATTCCGGTATCATATAAAAATGAGTCTATTCCCGGGATTCCGGTACCGTATAAAATTAGTCTATTTCTGCGATTCCGGTACCGGTACCGTATAAAAATGAATCTTTCCCGGTATCTCGAAAACATTTCTAGGACTACTTAGACTAATTTTATTTAAAATTAACATAAAAATAAAATGTTTACTCTCGAAACCTTTCAGGTTACAGATACGCCCTGTTACAGGTCCCCATTTATGACCTATGGATCTTCTCTTAAGCTGGCCATTACTGAGAAAGTTGATCTCTCTCATAAACATTTGAGTGATATTTCGTGTAAAAAAATAGCATAAAGTACTCAAATGGGGGGGGGGGGGCTTATGCCTGGAGGCATCTTTATAGGATCTATATTGTCAACAAATTCAGAGGTGGTCATCTCTATCCAGTTAATGACCCTTAATACTGAACCAAGGCTTCATAACATTATCGTGAACATCATCATTGTGATTGTCTTCATTACTTTCCTAGCTGTTGTCATGAGTGTCAGATTCACTGCAAGAATAGCAAAATCACCAAGGACAGTTTGTTCAGTGTTACTGTGAGATATTTTGGAATTTTACGATGATGCTTGCAACAACAACAACAAAAGATTCCTCAGCACAACAAAATCTAGTAAACAATAAACGGAGGCCGCCATTAAAATGCCAGGATGTGCAGGAATAAGTAAGAAGCAATCTGATTAGCTGGTACGAAGACCGACCCGAGAGTCTTGAGGCTTGAAAGATCGGGCCGATAGATCGGCCCAGCTGTCTCAAGAGGGTTAAACTTTATCAGAATGAATGCTAGACGATGTAAAGCTTGTCGAGGGGTTTTGTGGCTCGCTACAGATTGCATCATGTTCCTCTGCTGTGGGATTAGCACTAGAAAACTTGCTAACATTAAACTGGTTCAGCAAACGTCCGATTCGACCGCTAAAGAAAATCCTTTATCAGAAAGTAACCTCGGTATGAGGTTGTAGTTTGTAACTATAGCTTATATTAAGATGTAAACATGATTTTTTTAAATCTCATTATTATTGTACTGTCTTCTTTCATTTGACCTTGCAGAACTTATGGTCTGATGATTAAATCTAAATAAAATTTAAAAAATGGCTAAAATGATCCACGAATCGCCACCATCAACTTTTCGTGATTCTAAACACGTGAAAAGAATTTTAACAAATGCATACTGTTTTAATAAATATCATTCTTGCTTTTTAAATTGCTTGCTATTGTTTTAACAAACCATACACACGTCTTTAACATTTATAAGTTGTTGTTTTTCAATCCAAAATATTGTAAATTTTTAAGGAAACAAATTGGAACTTATCAATATTTTAAAAAAAAAATATTTGAAATAACAAAATGCTGATCCAGCAATATTTTCAAAATTTCCATACACTTATTCCAGTTGAGTTTTTTATTCAAAAAAAAAAAAATCAAATATAAACCAATCTTTGGGTCCGTCGCCTGAGCTGGAGACCGTTGAGCCTTGGGCAAAAAGATTCAACGAATAAAATGATAACGATAATTGGTATAGGGCCCTAAAGAAACAACGCCGAAAACGTGTGAACTGAATTTGACATAATCTAGTGATGCGCCTGACGTAAGAGATTCTTTTTTGTCCTGACTTAATGAAGTGAACGAAGCTTAACCATGACCCACTTAGAGCGTCACAAACTTAAGCTACGTGACTAAATCATGACGCACTTAGAGCGTCACAAATTAAGCTACGCGACTAAATCATGACCCACTTAGAGCGTCACAAACTTAAGCTACGTGACTAAATCATGACCAACTTAGAGCGTCACAAACTTAAGCTAGGTGACTAAATCATGACGCACTTAGAGCGTCACAAACTTAAGCTACGTGACTAAATCATGACCCACTTAGAGCGTCACAAACTTAAGCTACGTGACTAAATCATGATCCACTTAGAGCGTCACAAACTTAAGCTACGTGGCTTCACTTTAATAAAAAACACACTAAAAGCACTGGCACTATGTCTGGTGGCCCTCTGTCTGTGTCTGGTGGCCCTCTGTCTGCTGGCACTCTGTCTGGTGGCATACTGTCTGGTGGCACTCTGTCTGGTGGCACTCTGTTTGGTGGCATTCTGTCTGGTGGCACTCTGTCTGATGGCACTCTGTTTGGTGGCACTCTGGTGGTACTCTGTCTGGTGGCACTCTGTCTTCTGGCACTCTGTCTGGTGGCAATCTGTCTGTGTCTGGTGGCACTCTGTCTGGTGGCACTCTGTCTGCTGGCACTCTGTCTGGTGGCACTCTGTCTGGTGGCACTCTGTCTGGTGGCACTCTGTCTGGTGGCACTCTGTCTGGTGGCACTCTGTCTG